>VSMD01078128.1:0-13625 GCA_008750895.1 Mirza zaza | reverse complement strand
CATTTGTACTCTAGCAATTTCCTCCTTCCTCTTCTGCATCACTAGTCATTCCTCTCAACTGGATCTTTTCCATCAGAACACAAAATGCTGACATTTCTCCCATGTTCAATCTGCCCCCTTGACTCTGCACTCCCTTTTGGTTGCTGTCCCAATTCTCTGCTGTCCTTGGGGGAAAACACTTTGAAATGATTGCCTATACTCTCTCTTCCCAATTTTTCTTTTATTCTCTCTTGATTTTTCAGCCCTTCTATACTGAACCTGTTTTTGTTAGAGGCACAAATGACCACACATTCTAAAGTCAAGTCAATTCTCAGTCTTCACCTAACTTTAATGTTAGAAGGCTAATCATTGAAATATTTCATTTGCCTTCCAAGATACTGTCTTCTCTTGGTTTTTCTTGTACTTCCTGGAGGCTCCTGCTTAGTCTCCTTTGCTAGTTGTTCCTCATATTCCTGACAACTTAATCGTGGACTGCCTGCAGCTTTTCCATCTGCACTCATTCCCTTAGTAATCTCATCTAGACTCATGCTTTAAATGCCATGCTTATACAATGACTTCCAAATTTTTATCTACAGCCCAGAACTGCCCTCTGAACTCCAGGCTTATATATTCAACTGCCTATTCAATATCTTTACGTAGATATCTTATAGGCAAAATTAATGTATTCAATATTAAAATTTCATCTTCACCACAAAACCTACTCCTTGCTCTGTCTTTTGGTCAAAGGTAGTTCTGTTCTTCCAGCTGATGGAACCCCAAATTTTGGTGATGTCATTGGTTTTCCTCACTAATCTTCCTCCTTTATACTTATTATCAAATTCATTTAACAAATTCTGTTGTCTCTAATACCAAAACATAATCAGAAGCCATCCACTCCTAGGCACCTCTACCAAAGCATCCCAATCGGCACCACTGTGATCTACGGCCTGCTTTATTGTAATATACCTTTTTTAGGCCCTCTTCTTTCACCTTGACCTCCACATGGCTGCCAGAGGGATCCTGTTAAAATGTGTCAGCTCACTTCATTCCTCTCCTTAAAGCCCTATTTCATTCGGAGGAAAAGTCCTTACAATGAAATAGAAAGCCCTCCAGGATCTGCTCCCTCTAGACCCACTGCCATCACCTGCTACTCACCTGGCAGGCTCTCCCCTCAGAGCCTTGCACTGGGCATTCTCCTGCCTGTAATGCCCTTCCCTACTCTTCCCTCATCAGCTTCCAGTCTGTGCTCCCCTATCACCTTTGCAATGGGACTTCCTCTGGGTACTTGATTTAAAATTCCAAGCCCCTATCTTACTGGTGACCCTTTTCTGTCATATTTCTTTCTCCAAAATACTACCATATAATAGCTTATATAAATTTTTTGTTTATTACAACCTTTCTCCTTTCAGAAGAATCTAAATTTCATGAGGGCAAGGAATCATGTGTATATGTGTGTGTGTGTTCACTGCTTTGTCTCTATAATGTGGAACAGTGCCTGGTACAGAGTAGACAATCAATAAATATCTGTTGCTGTCGAATGAAGGTCCATAACTGCTGTTTATTTCACCTCAAAACTGGTATCTTCTCCCAGTCTTCCCCATGTCAGGAAATGGCAAGTCTAGTCTGGTTTGCTCAATCCAGGAACCTGGGAATTAGTCTTGATTTCTCTCTTTGTGTCATGCCTCATATCTCCAAATTCTGCCAATTCTATCTACAAATATGCCCACGCCCTTCCGGAATCTGGCCTTCTCGCCTTCTCCACTGCTCTCACCCAGCTCTAAGCTGTGATGATCTTTCACCTGTGTTAGTGCATTGGCCTCATGATTTGCCTCTTTGCTTCTGCCCCTGCTCCCTGGGAGTCTATTTTCCATGCAAAACAGACAGAGAAATCCCTTTAGAATTTATGTCAGATCACAAGCACAGTATGATAGGCTTTCCATCTTGGAATACTGTCTAAATCCTTTACATGGCCTACAAGACACTTCCTGATCTTGTCCCAGACGTACCTCCCAGAACCCACTTCCTCCCTTTGCTCATTCTCTTCCCTATTTCCCTCTCTGTTCCTTGAATCTGCCAAACACTCACCTGCATAGCGCCTTTACACTCCCTGGAATGAAGAGACACAGAGAACCTACTACTGCCCTTTGTTCAGGCTCAAAGTTGCTTTATTAGAGTGCTTCTTTGCTTATGTTACCTAAAATAGCAAACACACACGCACACACACACACAAAACACACTTTGCCCTGTCCCCTGACCTTATTTTATTTCAAAGCTCTTATTACCACCTGACATTATATATTTACTTTTTAAATTTTTGCCTGTCTCCCAACTTCTCCAAAATGTAAACTCTCTGGGAGAAAATGCATCTGTTTTGTTCACTGCTCTATCTTCATCACCCAAGCTAAACCCCAGGAACTTAACCCTAGCACCTAGGATCTTAGAGAGAGATAAATACCTTCTTTCTCAAAGAACCAATTTTAATATTTGAAAAAGGACCATGGACTTTCTTGAATGTTGTACCTACCCCTAAAACAGTTTCTGCATCTAGAGCAATGGAGAAATCTGATTGGTCGGCATGGGTCACATGCCCCATTGTACTGCCATTGTGGGGGTGGGGCTGGTGGAGAAGTCTATGCAATCCATAGATAGAGAAAGGAAAGTTCTTGAAAGGAAAAGGGAAAAAAAGAAGTTCTGTTAGCAGAATTTGGGGTGGGGATGGGGAGAAAGGGGAGAATATGGGGGAGGCAGAAACAACAGATGGCCACCATGGAGATTTTTCTAGAGTGGGAAGAGAAACACAGGGATAAGCTGGGGACCCTGGTAGAAGCAGCATCCCTAAATAACTGTACCTTCACACAATTTGGGAAAGGACATGCCAATACCCCAAGCACGCCTGCACAGCGTCACCACACCCTGCTTCTTGAATGACTCCTGTGGGCATTGCAGGAGGGGTGTCCCCAGCATGAACAATCCTTAGGCGTCACCACAAAAGCTGGAGGGAAGACAGAAAAGCAGGGGCCAGGAGCACAAACTGATATAGGATTTCTATTTTTCTGCACATAATGTTGTTCGCCAGCTCATTTACACAAATCTGCATCCATGGCTGTCAAGATTAATTAACTCATTTTTCAGCAAGGGTAAAAATGAATTAGTTCAAAAATAAGCAACAACTGTGAATGGGGCATATACACATACACTTATATACAACAAAAGTATAAATCTTGCTGCTATTATTTAGTTCAGGGTTTTTTAATGTGTTGTTTAATTTTTGTTTTGTTTTGGTTTTGCTTTTATCCACCTAACCACAAGGTATTTTAAATTTTTAAAATTTGCTCCTGAATATAGAAAATGTTTCTTGGGTTCTCCTGAGAGCCGGGTGCCCAGGCTGACCACAGGCGTACACATTCTTCCCATAGTACAGTACTTTCAAATTAATAGCACATGCAGAGGAAAAACTAAACCCTTTGACGTCACTCTTGAAATGAGGAAACATAAACAGAAAAGGCTCCACTCCAGTAAGCTGCCAGAGTTGAAGCCGATTGGTCTCTGCTTTTCCTTGCCTGTGGCAACTGACAGCACCTCCCAGCCTAGCAGGCCGGCGGCTGCTCACCCAGCCAGTCGGGCGGTCTGGGCACTGCAGCAGGCTCGGCTCTGTCCCAGCACTTGTCTGGGAGAAAAGTGGTGTCCTCACCCAGAGAGAGTCTCTCTTGCTATCTTCCTCCTTTCTCGATCTCTCTGTGTGCTTTTGTGTTTCTTTATTTCTTTTTTTTTTTTTTTTTTTTACTCAATTATATTCCTAATCCTGGATGAAGTTGCTGGATTCTGCAGCACAAGTCTTCATGAACAAGCAGCACCGCTCAGAGATTTCACGGCATTCAAAGGTCACAGAACTGCCACTATGGTTAAATGTCTTGTTTAATGGTTGAGGTATGTACAACAAATTTAAGCGGCAAGCTCATTTTTCTTGAGAGAACAGAGTCACAAAGAGATGGCAGGATTTTTATTTAAAATGAACCTGTACATATATTTTTTTTTGGTCTGTGATTGTTACTACAGCAACCAGCTTTTGAATTTCCTTCCTTTTTGTAGACGAACTGACTAAACATTATCCCTTACCCTGAATTAACCGTTTGAGGGAAACAGGGTTTCATTCCAATCAGTGTAATGAGAGACTCCGGGATTTTCACTGCACTTGGAGCCCCCACTAAGGAGGGCTTTTCCTTTTAAAAAAAAAAAATGAATGCAATAGTTCTTCTTCAATGTAAATCTTTAAAGTTGGATCATTTTCATTTTTGGTGGGACAAACAGGAAAATGTTGGTAAAGGGATGGGTGAGGGTTGTGGAACAGGAAAGAAGAAAATCAGTTTTTTTCTTGAGTTTTTCATGTTGGTTGATAGCAGACTTCAAGATGAAATGAGTAGGAAGAGGGAAAGAAGCTGGTAGTGAGATTGAAGGCAGTAGAAAAATCAATAGAAAGTGTCCAAAAAATGAATTCTTGAGGAAAATTCTTCATCCTTTTGTTGCATTTTAAAAAAAAATATTTTGGATTGAGAAGTCAACAGGAGACATGCAGGTACTGAGTGAGTTATATGACCAATGATTTAGATATTATTATTTATAAAGGAAAAGAAAAACTTCTTTATTACCACTGTAAATTTGCTAACTATCTTTTCCTACAATAGTCAAAGCAGAGTCAGATATTTAATTAGAGACTTAAGTGATTGAGTCTGGGGACTAATTAATCATCTAAAAATTCTTTTCTTCATATGCTCTAGCCAGAGTAACTATTGCAATGATAGAGTAAACCTCTTTGCAACAGAAGGCAGGCATGTGCATTCATATACAAGCAAACACACTCAATGCCGCAGGAAGATGGGCACTTAAACACAGGGCTAATGTTGTTTTCAATGGCACATTATTATGTTTTGAGGGGGACCCCTGCTGAAAATCATTCTTATCCAAAGAGTCCATTTTTGCAAAAGCAAGTCAAGTAATACATGGTTACCATGAATTTCCTTATTATCCTTCTCAAAGTTATGCAATAGCAAATAAGATGGGATTACTTGAAACCATTACTCTGTTTCAAAATTTCTTACTTGATTTTCTTAAAGTTTCTATTCTCAAACATTGAGAACCAGAAATCTTTAAAACTGGATCATGTTAGCAGTAATATTAAGCAAGGTATCAAACGTATAGTGTGTTTCAAAGGGTTAACAAAATTAACTGCATAAGACTGTAATGTACCAAGTTAAGAACTGCGAAAATATTAGCTCTGAAATGCAGAGGATGTGCTGTGAATGGACAATTGCTTTTCTGCAGTGCCTAGTGGGAAAACAAGGACTTTGTGTGTTGCAAATGCATAACTGCAGTTCCTCCATTTCCTCTGCCTTATCTTTTATTACTGGCTGGTGAAACAAAGACGGGTGTCAGTACTTACGTCTTGATTGACATTTTCTCTAATAAAATGAAGTCACTTTTTGTCTCAAGTAGAAGCTCAAAGTTAACTAGATGCAACTCCAAACACTATGTCCTCTTTATAAGAATTTTTACCTGACACTGTAAACTGTCTGAGTTCAGAATGTACTTACTCAGTTGAACAACGTGGCAAAATCTGTAGTGACTATATGTGAGCAAATTAGCAACACTTTTTTGAATCAAGTTACTTAAGACAAAGGTGGAAAAATCCAAGACATGTCAGGGACAGGCATTAACTTAGGGAAAATAATTATACCAGTGCATCTTTTAATGCCTTACACAGTGTTCAGCACAAAGCTATCCATTGTCGGTTCTTAATAAAAACCTAGTTAAAATGTTTGCTGAGAAGTTACTGCTTTTTATGTATTGTAAATTATTTAAATAATTTTCAATCATGGTATTTTCAACTATCTGAAAAATGTTTTTGGTGTTAATCCAACCTAAAATGTAATCTAGAAATCAACAAGTCAGTGATACAGAGGAGGGCATTTCAAACATTGACTTGTGCTATTTTCAGCCAAAGGACGTCTTAAATGCAAAAGTAAAATGACCAAATTTCCTCAAAGTGGGAAAGTGCCACCTGAAAAATGCCTCTGCCTAGGAATTATTCTTCCAAGTCTAATTTGTTGTTAGCCAGGTTCAAATCACAGGGGCAAGCTGCTTGTTGACTCGTAGAACATAGTGTTGGAAGGAATTTATTAAGTGGTAAGCTAATCTCGAGCAATATTAAAAGGGCTCCATTGTTTTAAATAGAACTGTCAAATTTAAGGATCAGAATAGACTTCAGAACATGTAAGTGTAGAAGCTAAGAGGTATTCTAAGTGGTTCAACTCACATTGCTGAGGTACGTAACTTATTAGGGGACCCTCTATATACAGAAATTCATATCCAAAGGACTCACTATTTCAAGGATTCAGCTCATGTATCCCAAAGAAGTCTACTGACAAATAGAAGTCTATCTTCTAGGAGGTACATTTGGCTGAGGAAGAAGGGATTTGGCATTTGAAAATGGACCAGGTTCCTCACACAGTGATGAGACGATCTCTCCCATGGTGACAGCCCCATTTCTCCGGAGAATGGGCTTCTGGGAGCACTTCCGTCGCCCACAGGAGAGCAGCCCTGGGATCAGTACCATTGGCTTCTAGATCATCCATGGTGGCTCAGTCAACATCCTTGCTTTGATTCACCAGGTGCTGCCTACTTGGTTATTAGCAGTCTTGATATGCAAATTTGAGGAGAAGGGAAAAGGGGATGTGGAAACCCAAACTGACTGAATAGCTATTATATACTAGGCATTGTTACAAATTTGGATAGGGAGCATGAAATGTGTCAAAGTTCTAATGTACAATCCAAGGCATTCACACTTTTCTACTTTCCTAAGAATCATTTAAATATCTAAATGATTCAGTTTGTACTTAGTGATTGCATGAAGTGTAGAAGAAAGGGCCATGGCCAGAGCCAGGGAACCAGGGTGCTCATCTTCGTTCAGTCTCTAGCAAGCTGGGTGACTCTGAGCCACTCACTTCTCTGGGCCTCAGTTTTCTCATCTGTAAAAGGAGCTGGTTGTGTTGGGTTATTTCTGACATCCCTTCTAGATTAAAATTTTTGTAGTATTCTTATTCTCAACCCAGAGGATTTGTTTTAATTTTAAAAACTCCATTTATATTATAAATGTGAAGCTGTTAAACCTTTATTCCAAAAACATTACTGCATGATTTCAAGATGTCAAGGGCTATGCCTGTTGAGGCGAAGTGAAATAAAAGTTAGGTGAGCAATGATTCCCACAATCAGGAAACTTACCTTTGGGTTGACCATATGAGCAGATGAGTGACATCTCTACAGAGAAATGGAGAAACAAAAGGAGAAGTTGGGAAGGGAAGTGGTGATGAGGAAAAGCTACACAGAAGAGGTAGCTCTATGCAACTTGGAATTTAAGAAATAAAAGAAATTTTATATCTATATAGATATTTTTATTATGATGATCAATTGAAGACATCGCTAATTTTTTTGAAATCATATGTTTGGAATGGTGTTCTTAAAAAAATAGAATATTAGAGCCAAAGTTTTCCCGTAGGTTGATTCAGCTACTGTGCGGCCTGCAATGGCGAGTCGAATCCATGCATTGGCAATGGCTGCATCATCCCTTGAACTGAGAACTCTAGGATCCTCGTTAGCTACAGCAAGCAGGACTCCGTGGATAACCTTTTGATTCCGGCAGGTGTTAGATGCAAGTGAGGAAGGTTCATAGCTGTGATGGGATTGAACACCCACGCAATGACACAACGTGGTGTCCATGTGGTGGGAAATTCCCTCAGAGCCAGAAAAACTCTCATGGTGGCTCAGAACTTCCAGAGATTACTTGTGTGAGCTAAGGCAAATTTCTTCAACTCTGAAGGCCTCAGTTTCCTCATCTTTAAAAATTAGGCTGTTGGATGAACTTTTCCTTGCCAGATTCTGTGATTTACCTTGGCAAGATGAATACTATGTCATTAGCATGCATGTATTTTGTTTCTCCATCTCTCCCATCTCTCATTTCTACCGTGTCTCTGTATGGTTTACCTTTACTCAGTTATCCGAATTTACATAATTTCCCCTCCAAGATAGGCTCATTGCCAAATAAAAACAAAAACAAAACAAGGCCCTGGGTTGGAAGGATTCCTCCCCAGGGGGACCATCACTCCCCTGAGAAGGTCACCTCTCCTCACCCCATTTCTCTTGGATTGATCGATGTGCTGCTCCACAGTGGTGGCGGTCCTTGAGACAAAGAAGGGACATGCTTTGTGCTCATTGTAATTGGGAACTGTAATGTTACAAGACAAATATCTTTTTCCTGAATGCCGATCATTGCCTCAGATTTTTGGTATCACTTGATTTAATATCTTCTCAACTTCAGTTCTGTTTTTTTGAGAAAATAACTGAAAATATAGCGCTAAGTAAATTGAGGGAACCCTCAGAAGAAAATGTTTTGGTGAATTGGTTATCCTGAGCCCTATCTTCTCTGAGCCCTGGCCCCATTGGTACAGGGTTGCTGCCTCATCCCAGTGGTAAGATTTGATGCAATTTCAGTTCCCTTAATCCAGACACTGGTGAGATCCGACGTGTCTCAGAGCACTGAAGCCAGCATCTCCTCTGAGAGGGGGTTTACAGCCAACACCTCAAGCATGCAAAATAGGGAGCAGGTTCTAGCTTCAGATAAGCCTAAGTATAAATACATCAATATTTTAAAAATCTAAATGCTTTCATGAATGCTTTATATATTTGCTTGCAGACAGTATCGAACTATGAAAATAATAGCTGTAGTTGATATACTAGTAAAGAAAGTTTGATGCATTTAAAGTTCCTTCCTTCCCTCCCTACCTCTGTTCTTCCCTTCCTCCTTCCCTGCTTCCTCCCTTCTTCACTTTCCTCCTTTCTTCCTTCCTACCCTCCTGACCTCCCTCCTTCCTTCTCTTTCTTTCTCCCTCCCTTCCTCTCTCTCTTTTTCTCTCTTGAATCTGTGAGGAAATATAGGGCAAATAAAGATTGGTAATGAGAGTTAGATGGGTTTTCCTTTCCTTGTGTAAAATATGGAGTAATGTTTGCTTTTAATTTTTCTATTCCTAGTGGTTAGTGAATTCATATAAAATTTTTCATTAAAATTCCCACTCAGATTTTTTTCTTATTAATTCCTTCTGTGTTCTACATTGTCATAATTAACATATACATAGGAAATACATAAAATATCCTTCCTACAAAATGAAAATCATCATTACTTCCCACTGCTTCAGACACACACACAAAAGGATTCTGTCCAATAATGGAGTTTATACATGATTTAAATATACTTCATTTCTAAGAATCTTATTCTTTTCCTCTGGCATGGAAGGGGAGTCCAGGAAGGTACTTCCCCATACTACTGGTATCATTATACCTGAATCGGTCAAAACTTGGTATCTGAAGATACGAAATGGTCAGTGTTTTACATATTCTTTTATCTTAGTAAATCTTAGCCTATGAACTTATATAATTGTTTATTTTTACATTGTTTATATTCTAAAAAAATCAGAAACTACCTGAGCCCAACAGTAGGTGAATTGTTGAACAATTATTTTAAATCTATGTAATAGAATACCATATAGTTATTTAAAAGGATGAGATAGATGGACATGCAAAAATCTGCAATGATTTTCCAGATGTAGTAAGTGGAAAAAAATCCTAATTTAATATTCTTATAAATACATATACACATTCACTCATACTTACTGAAAATTTAAATTAAAAACTTAACAAAAGGTGTCTCTGGGAGGAAAACTTGGAGTATGCCCAAAACGTGGGAAAAGACCAAGACTTACTTTTCATGTATATAACTTTAGAATTGCTCAATTTTCCCCCCTATACATTTATTACATTTACCATGGGAAAAATTACTGACATTTATTTATTATCTTGTGATATTTTAAGAGAAACATTAGAAGGCGAAGAAGAAAGAGTTCTATTTTGTTTTTAAATTCCTTCATTGGCTTCCTCCTCTGATCTTTATTGAATTTCTCCTCTGTGCCTTTGACAGTGCTAGAAAGCACAGCATGGCCTGGAAGTGAGAGTCTTAAAGTGAGGAGATGGCGAGCCTGTCACTCCTGCCCTGCTGACGTAACTTAGAGCCATCATCTCTCTGGGTACCAGCTTCCACATGTATAAAATGAGGGCCTTAGTCAAGCTCAGAGTTCCTTCCAGCTTGGATATGTGTCTAGGAAAACTTGGCCCTAACACATGCACAGCTATTTGAGATGTTTCTCCATAAACCGAATATGCATATTTTACTGTGCATATTTTGCTTGTGTGAATACTTTAAATTCTGTTTGAGAATTGTTTCAGTTTGGTTTAATTTTTCAAATTAATTAAACATGCAAAATGTCTATTTATTCAAATAGTGTTTAAGGAACTCATACATCCTAGGCAGACATTTAAAATAAGATTTATTAAAATGTCAGTTATTCATGAAATAATAGAAAACATTATTTACATTAAGATGTGTAGCTTGTGCAGTTATGCAACCAACTAGTGCTTCTTTAGTTTGAATATGATTTATACATTTCTTGCTTTTCCAGGAGGGAGAAAAAAAAGACCTTCATTTCCCTTTCTCATTATGCCACTTGCCAGCTGTGTCCAGTCAGATGAAAGAGCTCAGTCATTCACAAAAGTGTAGAAAGCATTCTTGTAAAAGGAGATGCTGCAGTAATACAGAGGTCTAAAGAATGCCTTGATTTAGAAAAGGTCATTAAACCTAAGAAAAAAGTTGTTTTCTATGTGACAGAAATATAGTATATTTCCATGTCCTTAAGACTAGTGTTCATGCTTTTCCAATTAAATGAAAACCAAATTTTCATTTGGTTTTTAGTTTGATTCGGAAAATGTCTAAGTATTAGTCATTTCATATATTGAATAATTTTTATTTTCCATTATTTTCCACTTTTCTGGACCTTTATTATTATTTGGAATAACGGATAATCTTTAAATTGAAATAAAACAAAGTGAATAAACATAAAACAGGCAGGAATTTGTGTAATAGTTTAAAATGACCCACACTAACATTCTAAACTTTTCTACACAAACCTCTTTTAATTAATAAAAATTAAGTATTAAAAAATATTTCAGTGGCTTATAAATAAAATAAATGAGAAATATTGTTCTCTTTTTTACTTAATATGTTGCCCCCAAGTGCCCATGTGTGGGTGTGTGAGAGAGACATCAGAGGAAGTCCCTTCTTAAACCTGACTGAATGTATATAAAAGCTTTTTACGTAGTTGTCATGTCATAAACAAACAACAAAACAGTGAGTTGGACAACACAGCTTATTTAAAGTATATTGTCTCCTTTAATGCAAATCCTTGAAAGAAAATAAATCAAATATATTTATTGAACTAAATGGCAATAGTATATCATTTTTTAAAATTCAGTTTGTATATTTTATGTGGGGGGAGGAAAGGAAAAGCAAAACAACAAGGATTCATTTTTTTTCTAAGAGCATTGAATCTGTAATCTAACTCCTTGATTGTAATCTAACTCCTTCAAGTTCCAGATTGCTAAGAATGATACTTTCGGCAAGTTATTTAACAGTTTGGGCTTTCAAGTGTCTAAAGTGTAAATTTAAAGTGAGGAAACGTTAGGTTCCAGTATTTCTGTCTTTCATATGTAATTTGTCCCTTAGTTCATAACACAAATGTCCTATCACTTCTTTCTCAGAATATTCCTGTTAGATAAAGATTAGTTATGTCCATTTTAAAGGCAAGAAAATTGAGGCTCAGAGACATTACAGTTAATAGAGTTGGGATTCAACCTCAGCTTTTTGCTGACAATATTTAATTGTTTTCATATGTTTAAAATCCATCCTTAATCATTCTAAGCATGAGTTATGAAACATTTAAAAATATTTATATGAAACATAAAAATATCTGTTTCAAAAATGTTAGAGCAATCTACTCACTATATTTCTATACAAGAGATTCAAATATATAGAAGAACAACATGATCTCATTTTAAATGCATTCACAAGGGATGAATCTGGCACTTTAAACTTCAGAATTTTTGCTCTGAGAGGCAGTATAGCATAATGGTTAACAGTGCACAATTTGGTGACATTCAATATGGTTCACCTATTAGCTTTGTGACCATAAGCAAGTTACTTAATCTCTTTAGATTTCACTCTACTTTATAAACACAAAGGTTTTTATAGTATCTACCTCATAGGATTTTTGAGAAGATGGAATGACTTTCATTTCTAAAGTGCTTAGAACAGAGTATGGAAGAGAGTAACATTGTATGAATATATCAACTGTTATTGTTTGCTTAAAAATTTTAAAAACTATTTCATGGAATTATAATTATTTTGTGCACAGTGCTGTTGGAGCTTTAAACATTTAAGAGAAATTAAGTTTTTTTCTTTTATTATCTTCTATATTAAACTATAGCACATATAACAGAAAAACCTAACATATAAATGTACAGCATTGCTCACTCATTTTTTCATCCAACATTATATTTTGAGACTCAATAGGTTGTGACATACAATTGTATTTTGCTCGTTTTCATTATTGCATGGTATTTAATTATCTGACCAGGCAATATTTATTTACCCATTTGACTGTGGAAAAACATTTGAATTGTGTTTTTAACCTCATTAATAATGCTGGCCTGAATATTCATGTACCTGTCTTTTGGTGCACATGGATGTGTATTTCTGTTGAGGGTATACTTAGGAATAAAATTGCTAGGCCACAGGGAATGTTCAAGTTCAACTTTAGTAAAAAACTGAAAATTTCTCAAAGTGATTAAAATAATTTACACCAAAATAACTCACCAGCAGCATATGTTCAGTTGTTCTACTTCCTCACTAATCTTATACATTAGCATTTCTGGTTGGTGTGTAGTGTTAGCTTATCCTGGTTTTAATTTTCATTTCCCTGATTACTGAATTTAATTTTCATTTCCCTGATTACATATTTTCATGTGTATATTGTCCATGTAAATATCTTTTTTGTCAAGTGTCTAATCAAGTTATTTTGTATATTAATTTATAGGAATTCTTCATATATTTTTTATACCTTTGTTATATATGTTACAAATATTTTCTCTCATCGATAAAATCTCTCTTTTTTTATTTTTCTTCAAGATTGTTTTGGTCATTCTTGGTTCTTTACATTTCCATATAAATTAAACTCCTTCCTAAATGATAAAACACCATTAGGATATGATCAATTTGGGAAGATGGACATCTTTTCTGAGTCTTCCAATTCATGAACATCCTCCCTTTTATTTAGGTCTTTGTTAATGTCTCTCAATAATATATTCTGGCTGGCTTTGTGGCCATTTTACACATTCCTTGCTAGATATATTACTAGGCATTTAGTATGTCAGTGTTATTCTAAATGGTATCTTTTCAATTTTAATTTTAACTTTTTGTTACTGATACATAGAAAAACACCCAATTTTCGTATATCAATTTATTATCAGCAATCTTACACATGCAAATTATAATACTTTATCTATAGATACTTTTGCTTTTCTATATAGGTAATCATACCACCCAAGTATACTGGCAGTCATATATATTCAAACCAATATTTTGATGCTATGCTGTTAGATCCTGCCTTCATAGGAGGGTGATAATTCATTTTTGGAGAGCAAAAAACTCTTAG
>VSMD01078123.1:0-18558 GCA_008750895.1 Mirza zaza | reverse complement strand
GGAAAGGTTCGTTGCATCTGTGTAGACAGTTTTTTCATCTATACTATTCTTCTAACTGGCTTGCAAAGTATATTCATCAGTGTTCTTAGAATTTGGGCCTGGTGTTCATGATTAAGCAATACATTTACCGAGGGTGCTTTTAACTTCCTGCTTTCTGTCATCAGTGCCACCAGTTCAGGTAGTGTGGACACTGGTGGTTCTCATTCTTCTTATCTCCTTCTGAAAGGAGCCTTTGCCAGCGCCTGGGAAGACCTTCTCTAGAGCCACAAAAGAGAACTGTACATGTGCACATCCTAGGTAACTTCCAGAAGCTTTGGACATTATCTAGACTTCCCTCTGGAAGCCCTTAAGATAGTGTTTGAGTGTAAGCCATCTCTGTTGATTGCCATCTATCCAATTCTATAGGGCAGCTGGAGAGTTCTCCCTCTCGCTGAAGAAAATTTAATTATAAATCCTAGTGCCTTTTGCTGGCTAATGGTTTATTCAGCAGAGATTTTTGCTTTGTTGAGTGAGTTCTTGAAAAAGTCACAGGAGGCTCTTCTATGCAGAAGGGAAAAAAAAAAAGTGGCTGATGTATTTTAACTTGTACTCCCAGTGTTAACCAACGTTTCTTAATCAGATCACTAGGTGGCTGACAGCTGATTCCACCCAGCTTCTTGGAGGCCTGCCTGGCGCTCAACCTTGCTGGGGTTGCAATGGTGTTGCTGTTTATGAGGAGCTAACTCAGTGCAGGCTGTACTGAACATGCTGAGTATTCAGGCCAGGTAGAGAGCTGTGGGCTGCACGTCTCCTGGGGTCTACCTGGGAGGGGTTTGAAGGAAGATTGGGGGTGGGGGTCAATGAAGGAAAAACCAGCTTGTTTTTTGTTTTTTTGTTTTTTGCTTTACTTCATGTTCATTATATAATAAGTCAGGGGACAAACAAAGCCCCTCTGACTCTTCATGTTGGCAGAGGCTCCTATATTATTATCCCCATTATTTGCTTTAGAGATGGGAGGTAGAGAATATTTAAACTCTGGCAGCTCATTAAAGGGCATGGATTTGGGAGGCAGATTCCTGTCTGCATTCAGATTTCAGCCCTGCTACTCACTGGAGACCTTGGGCAAGTTACTGTACCTCTTCATACTCCAGCTTCCTCATTGCACAAAATGGTGATGACATCTTACAGGGCTGTGAGGTTACAGGAGTATCTATATGAAAGGCACTAGGAGTTCTATTTAAGTCTCTTGTTTCTTTATTTCCTGTTTGGAGGATTTGTCCAGTTCTCTCAGCGAGGTGTTGAAGTCCCCAGCTATTACGATGCTACTGTCTTTTTGTTTAGATCAAGTAGGATTTGCTTTATGACTCTGGATGCCCGTGGGTTAAGTGTGTAAATATTATTATGCCATCTTGTTGAATTGTTCCCTTTACCGTTATATAATGACCATCTTTGTCTTTGATTACTTTTATTGATTTGAAGACCAAGTTATCTGATATGAGAACTGACTGCTACACCAGCTTTCTTTTGGTTTTCATTTGCATGGAATATTGTTTTCCCTCCCTTCACCTTGAGTCTAGATGTCCTTGAGCATTAGATGTGTTTCCTGAAGACAGCAGATACTTAGGCTATGTGTATTTATCCATTCAGCCAGCCTACCTCTCTTCAGTGGGCAGTTCGAGTCATTCACATTTATTGATAGAATTGATAAGTGGGGTGGACTTCTGTTTATCCTGTTGAACTTTGTTGCTTTGTTTTCTCTTGAGCCATTGTGGTATCTCGCCTTCGACCTTTAGCTTTCAGATAATTTTATCTTGGTAAGTGTTCCTTGTGCTGATCCGTGAATAAAGCAGTTCTGAGTACTTCCTGTAGAGCAGGTCTTGCCTTGACGAATTCCCTCAGTATTGACTTGTCTGAGAAAGACTTTGTTTACCCCTCATACATGAAACTCAGTTCTGCAGGGTACAGGATTCTAGCTGGGCATTATTCTGTCTGAAGACTGAGGATGATTCAACATAAATGTAATTCACCACATAAATGTAAAAACAGACCACATGATCCTCTCAATAGATGCAGAGAATGCATTAGACAAAATTCACCCTTTTAGGAGAAGAATGCTTAACAAAATGGCATAGACAGGACTGCAAAATGATAAAAGGCGTATATGACAGCCCACAGCCAACATCATACTGAACGGGGGAGAATTGAAAGCATTTCTGCTTAGAATTGGGACCAGACAAGGTTGCCCTTTATCACCATTTCTATTCAACATGGTGCTAGAAGGTCCTAGCCAGAGCAATCAGACAAGAGAAGGAGATCAAGTGCATTCAAATGGGAGCTGAAGAGGTCAAACTCTCACTCTTTGCAGACGGTATGATCTTATATCTATTAATAGAAAATCCCAAGGATTTTACCATGAGACTACTGGAATTGATCAGCAAAGTCTCAGGTAACAAAACTAATGTGCACAACTCGGTAGCATTCCCACAACAGTCAAACTGAAAACCAGATCAAAGACTCAATACCTTTCACAACAGCAACAAAGAAAATAAAATACCTAGGAATATATTTAAGGAGGCGAAGGACCTCTAAATGGAGAATTACAAAACACTGAGGAAGGAAATAGCAGAGGATGTAAACAGATGGAAAAACACATCATGCTCATAGATCAGCAGAATGAACATTGTTAAAATGTCTGTCCTACCCAAAGTGATCTACAGATTCAATGCAATCTGTATTAAAATACCAACATCATTTTCACAGATCTAGAAAAAATAATTTTATGCTTCGTATGGAATCAGAGAACACCCTGTATAGCCAAAGCAACCTTAAGCAAAAAGAACAACTTGGGAGGCATCAATTTACTAAACTTCAAGTTATACTACAAGGCTGTAGTAACCAAAACAGCATAGCACTGGCACAAGAATAGAGACAAACCAATGGAACAGAACAGAGAACCCAGATATAAAACCATCCTCATATAGACATCTAATCTTTGGCAAAGCTGACAAAAACATATGCTGGGGAAAAGAATTCCTATTCAGTAAATGGTGCTGGGAAAATTGGATAGCCACATGTAGAAGCTGACACAGGATCTGTACCTCTCCCCATTCACAAAATTTAATTCATGATGGATTACAAACTTAAACCTGAGGCATGAAACCATAAGAATTCTAGAAGAAAATGTTGGGAAAACTCTTATAGATATCAGCCTAGGTACAGAATTATGAAGAAGATCCCAAAAGCAATCACAACAACAATAAAAATAAATGGGACCAGATCAAATTAAAAAAGCTTCTACACAAACTATTACTAGAGTGAAGAGACAAACTACAGAATGGGGGAAGATATTTGCATGCTGTACATCTGATAAAGGACTGATAACTAGAATTACGTAGAATTCAGGAAAATCAGTAAGAAAAAAAACCATTAAAAAGTGGACAAACAAAATGAACAGACACTTTTCAAAAGAGGGTGAACTAATGGCTAAGAAACATATGAAAAAAATGCTCAAATGTCTCTAATCATCAGGGAAATGCAAATCAAAACCACAATGAGATATCACTTAACTCCAGCGAGAATGGTTTTTATCAAAAAGTCCCAAATCAACAAATGTTGGTATGGATGTGGAGAGATGGGAACCTCATACCCTGCTGGTAGGACTGCAAAGTAGTACAACCTCTGTGGAAAGTAATATGGAGATACCTCAAAGAACTTAAATCAGAGCTACCTTTTTGATCTAGCAATCCCACTACTGGGTATCTACCTAAGGAAGAAAAAAGTCCTATAACAAAAGAGATCTGCACTTGAATGTTTATAGCAGTACAATTCACAATTGCAAAGATGTGAGAACAACCCAAGTGCCCATCAATACATGAGTGGATTAGTAAAACGTGCTATATACGTACCATGGAGTGTTAGCCACAAAAAACTATGGCGAGCTAGCACCTTTTATATTATCTCGGGTGGTGCTGGAGCCCATTCTCCTAAGTGAAGTATCACAAGAATGGAAAAACAAGCACCACATCTACTCACTAACAAATTGAGTACTAACTGATCAACACTTAAGTGCACATATGCAAATAGCATTCATCGGGTCTTGGGCAGGAAGCAGTGGGAGGGAATGGGTAAATTCACACCTAATAGTTGTAGTATCCATTGTCTGGGGATGGGCACATATGTAGCTACGACTTGAATGGTGCAAAGGAAGTATATGTAACCTCAATGTTTGTGCCCCCTTAGTATTTTGAAATAAATTAAAATAGAAAGGCACTAGGGAATAGCCTGGCAAATGGTCAAGTCTATTTTATTTTATTTTTTACTTTTTTGCTGTTTATTTTGAGCATCTGGGTGCAGATGGGTGGAGGCTGAAAAAAGTGCCCACCGGAAAGGTCTAAGTACAGCTGTTCTTGGGTCTCTGATGTTAACCTGCTGGTAGATCACATGTTTGTGTTCCCTAAAACAGCATGAAGGACAAGAGCTCCAGTTCGTTTTTGCTTTATTGGAGTTTATTTCCCCTTTCCTTTCTTTCTTTTTTTTTTTTTTTTTGAGACAGAGTCTCACTTTATTGCCCAGGCTAGAGTGAGTGCCGTGGCGTCAGCCTAGCTCACAGCAACCTCAAACTCCTGGGCTCAGCGATCCTGCTGCCTCAGCCTCCCATGTAGCTGGGACTACAGGCATGTGCCACCATGCCCGGCTAATTTTTTCTATATATATATATTTTAGTTGGCCAATTAATTTCTTTCTATTTATAGTAGAGATGGGGTCTCGCTCTTGCTCAGGCTGGTCTCGAACTCCTGAGCTCAAACGATCCGCCCACCTCGGCCTCCCAGAGAGCTAGGATTACAGGCTTGAGCCACCGCGCCCGGCCTCCCCTTTCCTTTCATGGAGCATTTACGGGGTCTTAGTTGCATGTCTGTGCATGACAAAATTAGTGTGTCTTGTCCATTAAAGTTCCCTTGAGGAGAAAGGGGTGCCTGGAGTTTGGAGGACATGTGCTGTGTGGGCGGCGTTTGCCAGTGTCTATGGGATCATAACCAGGATTTCAAGAATTGCTGTACTTGGAAGGTCCTTGCCTTTGCCAGAGTCCTGCTCCTGCCTGGCCTCCCATCTGTCTGTCAGTCTCCACCTCCATCACCATGGGGCCGGGCCTGGGTGTGTCCCCTATGTCACTAAGTGTTCCCTGTCACCCTATTGTACCTGAGGTGGCTGTGACAGCCACAGTGATCAGTAGTGATTCATCACTGAGATTTAGCAAGCTGTTTTTTTCTGTGGCTTTAATTAGGCCCCAGGTGTGTGTGAAGGTGGTGATCCTCTGCGCGGTTTGTCGGTTAAAAAGCCTGCTTTTCCAGCGGGCTCTGGCTGGTTGGGCCATTTCCATGGGGCCGCTTCCTCCTCTGATGTTCTTTAACGTTTTATCCTCATAGTTCTTCTGGTGCTCATTTCACAGAGAGGGAAACTGAGGCCTCTAAGAGGGGTCAAGTAACAGATGTGGGGAGTGTGAAGGATCGCAGATCCCTAAGTGCTGGCAGGTGGCCTGCCCCCAGGCCATTTGGCCTTTATACCTAGATAGGGTGTGGAGCTGCTCTCTGGGCTGTTGGTTAAATTGCAGGGAGTGTGAGAAGATTCTGTTCCCAAAGGCTCAAGAGACTTCCTGTCATCTTGTCCCTATATTGCCATCTCGTCTCTTCCTGCCTGGACAGGTGGAGCACCTGTCCGCTGGCTTCCAGCTCTCCTGAGCCCCAGCCTTTTCTACTCCTGTCCATGTCAGATCACTTTTCCAAAAACTCTGCTTTGTGTGGTTCACAAAGTCACAGACATCTGTCTGTCTACCTCTGTGTGGTCACATTCAGCTGTCCTCAGCTAACCTGTTCTGTCTCGGTCCTCATTCCTATCTGTCCTCTCCCCCATCGAGGCCATCTTCTCATGGCCTTCCTATTATGTCCTCATACCTTCTTGCCTCTCTTAGTTCAGTTTCTTAGACTTCTGGAGTCTATCTTCCGCTTTCCTCTCTGCTAACCCCAATTGATTCTTTCTCTGGAGAACTCTGACACCTATACTACTAGGAAATACATATATATACATACTTATCTATTATGAGGTTGGCTCACACAATTATGGAGGCCGACAAGTCCCAAGATCTGCAGGATGGGTTGGCAAGCTGGAGACCCAGGAGAGCTGATGGTGTAGTTTTGGTCTGAGTCTAAAGACCTGCAAGCCAGTGGTGTAAGTCGCAAAAGCCAGCAGGCTTGAGACCCAGAAAGAGCTAACGTTGCAATTTGGGTCTGAAGGCAGGAGGAAAAATAATACCAATGTCCCGGCTCAGGCAGGCAGAGTTCTCTCCTACCCAGCCCTTCTGTTCTATTCAGGCCTTCAACTGATTGGATGAGGCCCACACTGTAGGGAGGGCAGTCTGCTTCACTCAGTCTACCAATTCAAATCTTAATTGCATCCAGAAACACCTTCACGGACACACCCAGGATTATGCTTGGCCAAATACCTGGGCACCCTGTGGCCCACAGTGAGGTTGACATATAAAATTGATTATCTGAAGAAATAATCTTAAAAGCTCCACTTTGAATCCCACTTGCTCCTTGAAGTTTTCCCTGATTACGTCATTGACTGGCTTGGCTGCATTCCTCTACCTCTTGTTAGCCCCACCAGGACTCAGCAATTCATGGTACCTGCCCCTCCCTTGTTCTTTAATTACTTCTGCTGAGTATCTCTTGCCTTCTCTGGCACGGATGAGTTTGGCCATGGCAGTACCATGAGTTTGACCACTCCCGTCTTCCTTGTGGCATAGCAGGCTGGGCCCATAGTAGGTGCTTAATAAAAGCTTGTTCTGTTAACCCAGTTTCCTGACGGATGGAGTGAAAGATAAGGAAGTTGGTGGCTGTTCAAGACCAAAGTGATGGGTTTGAGAACCTGGGATCTTGGTTCTTTCAGGCACCAGAAGTCTTAGCCAGTATCTGGTATATAGTAGGTGCTCAAATGTCAAGATTCTTCATCAGATACTTTTGAATTGTTAAGTGCCATGGTGTGGTGGGGAGAGCAGTGGACTCCAACTAGCCTCATAACCAACAAGTGACTTGCCCCTACTCTGCTTCAGTTTCCTGTGTTAAATGGGGATGGTTGGCCTGCCCTGCCTCTGGGGCCTTATAAGGATGAAATAATAACAGCTACCTTGACACATAGCAAGGATTGTTTTAAAAGTACTTTCCATATGTCAACTCGTTTAATTTCATAACCCTATGGCGTATATTTTTTCCCCACTTTGCAAAGTGGGGAACTGAGGTCCAGAGAGATTTGCTAACTTGCTCAAGGTTATAGAGTCAGAGTGGCAGGGCTGGGATTCCAACCCAGGCAGTCTGGTTGCACAGTGCACACTCGTAACTACCATCGTGTGCTGCAAGATGGTGTGAAAGTGCAGTGGAGACTGAGCTGTGCCACTGTTCTGAGACCCATTTGAGCGGATCCTGCAGACGATTCACGCATGACTGATGTCCACTGGCGAGTGTGCTGCAGCCTGGACCGTGTGTGAATTGAGGGCAGGAATGTGTGCAGGCTCTTGACTTGTCAAGGCCTTTGCTCACCAGAGTGACATGTGGATTTGCTACACACATTTCAGACAACTCAGGATTCTGCAGCTTCCTGGTGAATTTGCTCTGACAGTCTCCCCTTAGAGTCCCCTGGGATTTGCCCTCTTAGCTCTGTTCTTCATTTTGTGGCATCTGCCTTACTTGTAACTAAACAGTGGCCGATGTCTGTCTCCTTAGTGGGGTACAGATGCTGTTGGGGTGGGGTGGAGGCCGCTTTTACTGCTCTGTCCCCAGTGCTCGGTGCAGTGTCTGGTCTGGCCAGGGGCCACATCTGGAATGTGAGCATTACAGTGAAGGACCTGCCTCAGAGGGCTGTTCTTAATATGGTGAAATACATAAAAAATTAACCATTTTAACCTTTTAAGAATTTAATTGTAAAATACATGTAACAAAGTTTACCATCTTAACCGTGTTTTCACTATTTTTAAGTATGCAGCTCAGTGGCATTGAGTACATTCATGTCGTGCAGCCATCATCACCCTCCATCTCTAGAACTTTGTCATCATCCCAAATGGAAACTGTCCCCATTAAATACTAACTCACCATTCTCCCTCTTCCCTGGCCACTGGCAACCACTATTCTATTCCTTTTTTTTTTGAGACACAGTCTCACTCTGTTGCCTGGGTTAGAGTGCTGTGGCGTCAGCCTTGCTTACAGCAACCTCAAACTCCTGGGCTTGGGCAGTCCTTCTGCCTCAGCCTCCCGAGTAGCTGGGACTTACAGGCATGCACCACCATGCCCAGCTAATTTTTTCTATATATTTTTAGGTGTCGAATTAATTTCTTTCTATTTTTAGTAGAGACAGGATCTTGCTCTTGCTCAGGCTGGTTTTGAATTCCTGACCTTGAGTGATGCTCCTGCCTCGGCCTCCCAGAATGCTAGAATTACAGGTGTGAGCCACTGCACCCGGCTCACTATCCTACTTCTGTCTCTAGGAATTTGCCTATTCTAGGTCTCTTGTATAAACAGAATTATATAGTATTAGTCCTTTTGTGTCTGGCTTATTTCACTTAGTATAATGTCCTTAAGGTTCATCCATGTGGTAGCATGTGCCAGAATTTCCTTCCTTTTCAAGGCTGAATAATATTCCATCATATGGATATAGCATTTGTTGACTCATCTGTGAGTGGATAATTTGGGTTGTTTCTACCTTTTGGCTATTGTGAATAACGTGAACATTAGTATATAAGTATCTGCGAGCACTATATGAATATTTGTTAAAGATAAAACTCTACATGCATTCCTTGAAATTCAGCAGTGATCTCGGAGTGGCCAGACTGGGGGTGGGAGTTGAGGTGGGCTTGGTTTCTGAAGGCTCCTGCTCCAACTGCTCCTATCTGATCCTTGGTCCCAGCCTGGTGTCCAGCACTGCAGTCCCTTTATTGATCTTGGCAGCCTCTGTAGCCTTGTTCTGTTCTCTCCCAGTCTGGGAGAATTAAACTGGGGCTTCCCAATTCTTATGTGGATGCCTGCAGTTCAATAAGGGCTGTATAACATTCCTGAAATCTTTTTAATTAAAGTTTATCATGAGAAATACCACGTCCTATTCAAAATGATCAAGCAGCAGGAGAAAGATGCCAAATGCAAACAGTGATGTGGAGTTAATGGTGGGAAGGGGACACCATGGTGAAGATTCGACACTTTGCTCATAGATTCATGCATCTTCTAGATTGAGGGTTTGTGCAGGAATTCCCTGCAGTTCATATATATCTTTCCTTATGGTTCCAAAGCATTTTCTGGTTATGGGGTATTCTTACTCTTTGAAAAGATTTTTTTTTCTGTAACATCCACTTGAAAACCGAGTTTGAGGTAGAAATACAATCACACGTTCCCTAAGCCTTTTAATAAAACGAAGAACCAGGGTGATGGTTCCTGTAATGGAAATGCCACCGCTCCATGACTTGATGGAGAATGATGGGATTGTGTGCCTGGGAAAAGGTGCTCCAGCCTCCCCTTTAGGAATGAGTGTCTATTGAACTAAAGAAACCACATTTTGATGAAAATGTTTTAGCACTGTGTGTTGGAAAACTCTTAATTCTCTTGGTTTTACAGTGAAGTCTATAAAGCTTTAAGAATAAGATGTTGAGTTGAATCTGTCTACACCATCAAAACCCAGTTTTAGTGAGGCAGTGTTATCATAAGATCTGGTATTTACACACAGGATTCAAAGACATTTTGTACTAATCATAGAGTATAGTGTCACTTCGCAGAATTTTTAGAGGGGAATTTAATCAAATTAACTAAGTAGACCAAATGTACGAATAATGTGCTATGGTGGAAATGGTTTTATTTACTAATACACAGTTCATGGGCTACTAGCAGTCACTCAAATGACTAAGCTTTGTATGGGAGAAAACATTCTGTAGATGGCATGTGTCTGCGTATTATGTATACAGACAAACAGCAGTGATGATATAGATGATCCCTTAGGCTATAAGATGTGTGAGGACAGGAACCAGCATCAAATCTGGTGCCTTGCGTGTAGTGGGCTTCCAGCAGCTATTTGAAGAATGACAGCACAGTGACACGTTTGTATCTTCTTTAAAATGGAAAATCTTTTCTTGTAGGGAGTTAGGCACCTCTTAAAATTGGGGTAAAATTCACATAATATACAATCGCCTGTTTTAAAGTATACAACTCAGTGGCATTCAGGGTTGTGCAACCACTCCTCTGTGTAGTTCCAAAATGTTTTCATCATCCACAAAGAAGACCTGCACCCATTCATTTCTCCCTCCTGTTAGCACCTGGCAATGACTAATCTGTCTATGGATTTACCTATTCTGGATGTTTTATATAAATAGAATCATACCTTATGTGACCTTTTATGTCTAGCTTCTAACTTAGCATATCTTTGAGGTTCACCCACATCATAGGATATATGAGAACTTTTTATAGCTTACAGTCTGTTGTATGAGTAGACCACATTTTATTTGTCCATTCCTCAGTTGATAGACATTTGGGTTGTTTCCACCTTTCAGCTGTAGCGAATAGTGCTGCTAAGAACATTTGTGGAAAAGTATTTTAAGTATCTGTTTCCAGTTCTTGGTATATACCTAGCAGTGAATTGCTAGATTGTATGATATTCCATGGTCATCTTTTTCAAGTGACACAAACTGTCTTCCACAGCAGCTGCACCCTTTGACTTTTGTGTCAGCAGTCAATGTCTGAGAGTTCCAGTCTCTCCACATCTTTGCTGGTGCTTGGTTTTTTTTTTTTTTTTTATTGTGGCCATCCTAGTGGGTTTAAAATGATGTATCATTGTGGTTTTGATTTGTATTTGAGGGTTCTGGTTTTAAATTAACATCAAGAAAGAATCACATTTCTACTTAGGGCAAATGTCCTCAGAAGGGTGGCTTTTAAGGTGAATTTTATGTGATCAGGAGAAGAGGTGGTTTGGTGATGAAAATTGAGTGAATCCCTCGTTTTTTCCCAGTATTCTAGTGCTTTCTGTGCCTCATATTTAGTTCTCACACCACCCTGCTTTTTTCGTGAGGAAACAGAGGACCTAGAGAGCCTGCTATGTGCTCGAGGTTGCATAGCTGTTGAGAAGCAGTGTGGGGTTCAGTTTGGGGCTGCCTGTTTGACTCAAAGGTTCCTGAACTGTCCATGAGAAATTTGAATATTGGAAGTAGGGGAAAAAGGCTAAAGTTTAGTCCGTTTTAAGTATTTTAGTCAAAAGTGAAGACTTAACAGATTGCAGTGACAAAGGGCTGCTGCTGGTGGCTGTGTAGGGTCCTGTGGTCTGTGGGTGTCCGCCCATGGGTCCATGAGTCAGGACTTCAGTTGCTGGAGGCACCGCCATGCTAGAGGATATGGCGGTGCAGTGGTCGGACATCAGTGGAGAGTGCCCACTTGTGTTTGTGGGCTATGGGCTTTTTCTTGTCCCTGTGTGTGACCCCTTTAAATGGGTGCTTTGTATTACACTGAGTGGTGAGGCTGAGGACACACATAGGGCTTACCCCAGCTGCAGACGGTTCTGAAGAACACCTCCTAGTAGGTGACACCTCTTGGTAAATGCTTAGACTGAATCGAGCGTGACTTCCTGAAAAAAATATCAGACTGATTCCTACTTTAAATGCAGGAGAACCTGATAGTTAAAAAAGAGTCCTCTGGTGTTGTACCTCGTCCTTTAGTGTATCTTTTACTTAAATGTGACTTCCATAGACATAAACAAAACATAAGAGTGTTTAGAGTGAGATACACCAGCACAGGAATTTTACACAAAAAGGCTGTTGATGGAAAAACTCAGTTATCTTAGTATGTACAGTTATCAGTTCGTGTGTCCTAATGTTTATTAAACCACTTGCTAATTGGACACTGGAGATGAAGAAATAAGTGAGGCCTTGAGGAACTTATAATCTGCAAGGGGCAGCTATGAAGCTGTGGAATAAAGACCAGGTAGGGACACCAGGGGGGTGCGGCGGGGCTCACGGTGCCACCGTGGGAGCTCAAGGGAGGTTCTGTGAAGGCACTTTGGGAAAGGAGAGAATTCTCGGGACAGAATGGCTTCATGGGGGAGGGACCCAGTCTAGGCCCAGAGGAATCTGAGAAGCAGGCGAGATGGGGGAAAGCCTTTCGGGTACAGAGAGCGGTGTTTGAAATGGCCCAGCAGGGAGAAGATACAACTAAACTGGCAGCGAGTTGCTGGATTGGCTGACTGTTGGGCTAGAGGGCAGCGTACATGTGGACAGAGAGATGCTCAGTTCTCCAGCTCTAGTCTAGAGTCTGGCCTAGAAGCTTCTGGAACATTTGAAACCTCTTCAGCAACGAGTGGGTCAGTTTTTACCATCTTCCAGCTGACCAGGAAGTAGCAGTGTCCATCAACTACTCTTGGGAAGGTGGGCTTACCTGGGAGGTGGGTTGGGGGTAAACTAGCAGGGAAAACTCCCCTAAAAAGCACAAGCGGCCCCTTACCCTGGCACAAAGCATCCTCCACCCCTAGGCCAAGCAGGGAGTATCATCTCCTTTTTACATAAGAAGAAGCTGAGGCTCAACCGTGATGTGACCTGTTTACTGTCAGGCTTGCTTAGAGGAGGGCCAGGCTGGACCCAGGAATGCTGGCAGGCTGGCCGGCATGCCACCCTGGCTGAAGAGAGGTGAAGGATGGCAGAACAGTGCTCCTGGCAGCTTTGACAGCTTCACTTTCTTTCCAGGTGTTTCCTTAGAACTTGGCCCATTGGGACCTCACACAGGGTTTTCTGGGTCTCAGGCCAGTGCTGCCCTGAGAACTGAGGGGTCACCCTCCTGCCACCCCCACCCCATTTCCTTCCATATCTTAACCTCCAGTGAGTCAGACAAGGGGTTAAGAAAATACACGCTAGAAACTTACAGCTCTGAGAGGCCAGTCTCAAGCAGATCTTGCCTTCAAACCTCACTCAAGTCTCCCACGTTTAGACTCACGGTGCTCCCTCCAGGAGAGGAGAATACTGACTGCAAAGGTCACTAAACTGACCGATTCAGATACTCTGCTCTGGCTCCAAAAAGAAATTTAAATGAAAAGCACCATTTGATGAGTGTTTGTTCCTTCTCTATATCAAAAATGTTGAAGTGCTTTTAAATACTTACATTTTGCAAATGCATACACATTCTTTTTGTGTAGTATTTAGTGTTTCTGTTCCATACCTTTTAGCACCGTGTGTACTGGAGGCTAGATCTAAAAGAATGACATTCTTGAAAACCCATCATTCAGCTTTGGAGCTATGAGAAGGCTGCCCCTCTCCCCTCTCTTGGTTCTAGGCCACTGTGGGGGCAGGTCTGGCTAGCTCACCTAAAATATTTATGCCTAATAGAAGGTATCCAAAGAAAACTAAAATTTTTCCTTCATTGGCAAGAATCCCCTCTAGCTAATCTTATTTTCTTCTAAAAACTTTTCTATGAAGCCCTGGGGAAAGTACTTGAAAAGGAACAAGAGTGTAGTTCGGTGATGGGTTGCCTGGGGAACAACTCAGGTTGATTTTATGCTGGTGGGTTTTTCCCTTCAATACGTCCCTCCTGCAGACAAAAGGAGACATGTATGCTCTTCAGCTGGAGATCAAGTGAACTAATTTTCACTGCTCACCGACTCTGGGGCTTCGGGCAAGCTCCTAAGTCTCTGGCTCTTTCTCATCTTCAGAGTGAAGAGCTTGTCCTTTCCAGTTGAGTCTCTCTGTGACCCTGTCATGCGAACTGGACGGACCATTGAACAGAAAACTCCTACAGCCCACAAGATTACTCTGTCTGCAGCGACAGCAGTCTCTGAATCCACAGACAAAAAGTCGAGGGAGATGGAATGCAGCTGTTGGTGAAATGAGGGAGGAGAGAAAATAGAATTTGTTGAGGATTAAAAATATTAAGCTGAAAGATGTGAAGCCCATAGGGTAACTTCTGTTCAGCTTGATGTTTAAAATCGGTACCCAGTGCTGCCCAAGGGCCCCTCATCTGCTGCAGAGCAGTGTGCTCTCAAAGCGGGCTCCTTGGCAGCGTCAGAATCGGCATCACCTGGGAGCTGGTTAAAAGTCCAGATTCCTGGGCCCCATGTCAGATGTGCAGAATCAGAGTAGGTGGGGAGGAATCTGTTTTCACAAGCCCTATGTGCGATTCTTATGCATGTGAAAATGAGAGAAGCGCACTGTTCTAGAAGCCTAGAATTTGAGATCATAGGGATCATTTACATTTTGTAGGTGAAGGGACGAGCCCAGAGAGGTTAAGCGGCTTTCTAGGAAGGTGGACAGTTGACTCTCAGGCTTTCTTGGTGGGTTAATAGATGAGCTCTGGCCTATGCTAGTGCTGCTTCTGGTGTGGTCCCCGACTGGCACCTGGGAGATTATGAGAGTGCAAGTTGGCAAGTCCCATTCCAGATCAGTGAGAACCTCTGAGGGTGGGGCCCAGCACTCTGATTTAGCGAGTCCTCCAGGAGAGTCTAAAACTTGAGTGTGCATGGGAACCATCCACCTAGGCTCCTGGCTCATCATCAGAAAGACACTCAATTTAAGTTGCTAAAGGTGATGACAACCTCTTCCCGCAACTGCGTTAGGATTCAGATGGGAAACGTGCAGTCCTGTCTACAGACTTGTTTTCCTATATAGCAGCAGCCATGGGATCTGCTGGTCCTGTGGTGACCAACTGTCCTGGTTCGCCAGCCCCTCAGTGCTGAACCAGGGAAGTTCTGGTTGAACTGGGACAGTTGGCTGTGCCAGCTGGTTTCAGGGTTTTGGGGGTGGGGAGAGAGGGTGTCTCCTACTGAGTCGCATTCATTTGACAAGCATTTTCTTGATTGCATTGGGTAGAGGCTGAGGCACTAATAAAAAAGGTCATTTTCATGAGGCCTGCAGTGGTAACGTGGCTGTCATCCCCTTGACTCCATTATCCTTTCTTTTGCTTCCATGGGAAACCTGGTGGTGCAGGAGTACAGTTTGCGGAGGCAGTGGGGCGGCCGAGCATTAATCTCTGCTCCTTTTGTACAGCAAGTGCTTACTGCACAATACTGATTGTGAGCCCCTTGGGGGTGAGGCATGAAGTTCCACGTGGTTGTGACATTATGTAAGCCAGAGAGACCTATTCTCTGGGCTCAGGCCTGAGGCAGGGAGGAGTCCTAAAGAGGAAGGGATGTTTTTAGTAACAAAATCATTCCATTTGTGAGCTGAAGCTGGGAAGCTGTTTGGGCCTTTGCTGAGTGTAGCTTTTCTTTCTCCTGCTCTGCCAGGTGGTGCTGGCGCCCATGGTCAGAGAATAATGGTCCTGTTTGCTTCATGCACTTGCTTTTTCCCCCTGGGCTTTTCAGAACATTTAAGGAGCAAGTAGGCATTTCTAATTATTTCATCTTATA
The DNA here is from genome assembly GCA_008750895.1 of Mirza zaza. Taxonomy (NCBI): domain Eukaryota; kingdom Metazoa; phylum Chordata; class Mammalia; order Primates; family Cheirogaleidae; genus Mirza; species Mirza zaza. The sequence goes on along the minus strand of VSMD01078123.1, from coordinate 3,180 downwards.
GGTTATAGGTTTTGCCTCTAAAGAGGAAGAAAACCAGACTCCCAGGGAGAAAAGGGTTGACGGTATGGTGTGTTGAATTATATAATCTAGACTTAAAAAATTTCATTATTGATGTCTGATGGAGCTGTTTCTCATGCTAGTACATTAAGGGGCTAGCAGTGCTGCCTCAGGTGCCTGGCTTACAAAGGTGTGGGATGTTGGGTCTTCCTGGAAGGGCTTTGAAGAAATAAGCCTAGAGAGTCCAGGATTCACGGGCATGCTGTTCTTTATAGGTGTTTGTTTCTTCTCCAGACTTTTGCTCTTTAAAGGGCCTTGGTCACACTCATACTCACTTAAGTTGCTTTTTTTAACCCCCCAAATTGGAACCAAGAATGTAATCATACCTTGACTGGCATTTTGCAAAAAGGGCATTTTTGAAATGAGCTGCCAAATATATAGATTAATGTTCAGATATTGCTTATTATCAAAGAGGGTAGGGCTAATGTTCATCTCATAACAAAATGCCAATTGCTGTAAGTACTTAATAGCTCTCAACGCTGTGACAATGTGCTGTTGTCAAAGTTGGGTACATGTGGCTTATGTATGAAACACCTTCATAGCTAAAGGACCTCACAGATGCTCTATGCCGTTGACTTTGTGTGTCCTGTTTTTTGTACCTCAGTGGTTCTCAAACTTAGGTGTGTATCAGAATTTGCCCAGAGGGCTTGTGAAACAGATTCCTGCTTCCTACTTCCAAGGCCTCTGATCCAGCTGGTCTGGGGTGGAGCCTGAGAATGTGCGTTTCTAACAAGCTCCCAGGGGAAGCTGAAGCAGGTGGTCCAAGGACCACTCTGAGAACCCCTGTTGGAACTAGAGCAAGGGTTGAGCCTCCTGGGGTCATGGACTGTGGTGTTCACCTTTCTGTCTCTCACCCTGTTAACTGAGCACTTGACACATTGGAGGACTCAGGAACTGCAGTGGGTCACTTTGGACGTAAGTTTGAAGCTGTCTCTTGCTACAGAAGTGAGTGATGGCAGTTTGGGTCAGTGGGATCGTGCCTGTGACCTGGCCAAACTGCTGGTTGGCTCATACTCAAGATTTCCCCTTCTGGATTTTGGGAAACGTGTCCTCCTCCCTACATGTCCATTTAGTGATAGTGAAGTTTTTGTAAGCACTAATTATAGAGCGCTAGGCTGTTGACTAGAAAATAAATGATGAAGGGGCCACTCTGCCCCTCAAGTACACCATCCACACAGCAGAGAGAAGGCTATTGTGGGCACGGATCCCCCCACATGGCACATGGGGGGGAGGGGGCTGACAGTAAAGTAGCCGTGTCTGTTGTGGAGTGACACCAATTGCTCAGTGTCCCATAGCCGAGAACTTTGATCTTTTAGGATCAAAGGCATAGATGGCATGATTATTCTTAGGTTTCTGTCTCAGACTTTTGTTTTTTCTCATTTTTGGGGGGTGATATGTTTTAAACTTTCCGCCCACTTAATAGGAAAACCAATACATTTTTGTTTGGTGTCTTAAGTCTGGAGAGATGGGGGAGATGGAAGGGAACCTGGGTGGGGAGTGAAGGACCAATGGTGTCAAATCATTTCTTTCCTCTTGCACCTGTGATTAGTGATGGCTGGAAACAGTCAAAACCTGTGTCTTCAAAAGTAGAAGGGAAGCTGCTGTTGATTTAAAAAAAAACAAAACAAAAAACCCAAACTTTACACAATAAACTTCTCCCTTCTCCCAGAATCCTCACCAGAGAGAAACTATTCACTGCCTTTAAAAATCCCTCAACGTGTTTCAGACCAGGTATCTGGTATTGGGGATTGCAACAGTGATGACGGAGGCTTACCTGGCTGTTGAATGTTCTGAAAGATTCCGAAGTCATGCCAGTGATTACACTCTCACTCTAACGAGGTTACATGAGCGTCAGCAGTAAGCTGTCCACTCTGTGAGGACAGGGACAGTGGTTCGTTTTGCCACTGCCTTTCCTAGGATCTGGCACAGGGCCTGGCCGTGGTAGGTGCTCAGTACGTATGTAACAAATGAGAAATGGAAAGGATGAGTTTGCAAAACTGCTGACCTGTCACATAAGTCCAGTTGAGTCTAGCCTTAAGAGACAATTCCACAGACGCTTTCTGAAGATCAGCCAAGCCCGCTCCTGTCTGTGTTGTGAGGAGTGGTGCACGGGGGAGGCACGTTGGAGGAGGCACAGGTGTAATGATGGGCAAGCGCAGATCCAGGTGCGGCCCCCGAGCGGGCCAGCAAATCCCGGACCCAGAAGGGATCCTGACAGTGATTGTGGCTGTGTTCCGTCTCTGCAGATGAGGAAACAGCCTCAGAGTGGGAAGGGATTTTTCCCAGATCAGACACCCTGCTAGCGGCAGAACCCAGATTAGAACCTAGGTCCTCCGGCTTTCCAGTCTTTCCTGCTAACATCTGTGGTTTTCAAAATGTTCTCTGGAGCAACTGGGAGCCTCCTGGGTGTGGAGGGGGCCAGGCAGGATACCATGTGCACCTTCTCCCTCAGCTTTGGCCTGGAGAGGGTTCTAGGGGTGAGCCAGACCTTGGACAGCACTGCGTCCTGTCACAGGCTTCATTGAGGGGGCAGTGTCGGCATTGCTGGGCTCACTCGTACCTCTCGACCTGCTGTCCCCACCGCTGCTCCGCTCCCAGGTGCGGTGGCATCAGCCCCTCGCGTAGAAGGATGTGCTCGTACGTTGCCTGTGGTCCTTCGGCTCTCTGCTGAGTCCCCTTTAGGGCAGCATGTTGAGGCTTCTGGGGGCGTCAGCTGACACTTGGACGTGCTTGCCCAGCTCAGACAAATGTCTGAATTGGGAACGGTTTATGTAACTTTATTACATAAACCTGATTCTCCCTAAGGCCCAAGTTACCCCTTAATTAGCAGCCAGCTGGGCTCTTGGGGGACGGTTTGGGTATTCTCTGCCACGATGAGCCTTCTGCGGTGAGACTCAGTGACCTGCAGGAGTTGCCGCAGCTTTGAAAGGTGCCTGAGAGCTAAGTGTGGCAGTGGGACAGTGCTGTGGGGTTCCAGCACGTGATTCTTGTGATTCATTTTCACTGTATGTCACAGAATAGCACTCTGTGACAGATTGGAAATTTAATAAATGGTCCTCACCACAGAGTTTGAAAGGGCTGTCATCCAAAGCCTCCTCTGTATCTAGTAATAACAGTCGTCGT
>VSMD01078121.1:0-31720 GCA_008750895.1 Mirza zaza | reverse complement strand
CCTCCCCCCTGCCCAAGACCCTATTACTGTAGTACCTATGTGTCCACTTAGGTGCTGCTCAGTTAATACCAGTTTGCTGGTGAGTATATGTGGTGCTTGTTTTTCCATTCTTGGGATACTTCACTTAGTAGTATGAGTTCCAGCTCTAACCAGGAAAATATAAGATGTGCTATATCACCGTTGTTTCTTAGAGCTGAATAGTACTCCATGGTATACATATACCACATTTTATTAATCCATTCTTGGATTGATGGGCACTTGGGCTGTTTCCACAGCCTTGCAATTATGAATTGTGCTGCTATAAACATTCGAGTGCAGGTGTCTTTTTTGTAGAGTGTCATTGGATCTTTTGGGTAGATGCCCAGTAATGGGATTTTTATAACAAGGATAAAATTTAACATTGAACAGTGACCTACTGTTTCAGATATAGTGCAGGCATATTTCCCTAAATTAAACTATGTAATCTCCTTTCTCAAAAACTTCTATCAAGATTTAAATTATTATACCAATATTATGGATGAAGAAAATGGAAATATCTCAAGCATACTCAATTGTTAAGGTCCACACACAGTACTTCCTGGGTTCCTCATCTCATGGTACGGAGCACCGATAATCCCGGCGTGTTGCCTTTGCCCTGTTCACCTGGCAATACTTTGCATAGCCTTTAACAATGGGATGAAAGTGCGTCCTAGGAGCTGTTGCTTAGGTGAAGAAAGATTTTTCCTAGAGATGGACAGAAATGGATCTATATGGAATTCTGCACCATCAAATCGGATGCTGAAGGGCCTCATATGTATAATCTCAGAGTAACATGTTACCACTTTTGAAGAATGCCATTGGTCACACAAACCAACCCTGAGGTATGATGTGGGAGGAGACTACACAAGATGGTAAATACCAGAAGGTGGGAATCACTGGGGCCATCTTAGGAGGTGGCACTTATAAACATTAATACTTGTTTTTCTTATACCTAATATTTACTAAGCAATTTAGAGTTGGTGCTTTTAAATGTATTAATTTATTTATTCTTTATACTAACTCCATTAGATAAGCATTATAATCAAAGTCAAGTGACAGCAGTTTTATTTTTTTTTATTTTTTATTTTTTTGCTTTTGAGATAGTTTATTGAGCAGTAACACAATATAAAGAAATCAGCTGATAATCTCAGGTGCATATTAGATTGTTATGCAAACACCAAGTCATAAAAGAGGACAAAAAAATAGGAAGAACAGCTATAACTGATTCATTAATGATTTCTTATTAGGTAGCATTTAAGACTTTATTTTTTTATTTTATTTTATTTTATTTCATCATATTATGGAGGTACAAATATTGTTAGGGTTACAAATATTGCACCTGCCCCACCTCTCTCCCCCTGATGTGTCCAATCCCCCGGTGGTGTGCATCACACACATTATGGAAGCATACACCCCTTTCCTCCTCCCCCCTCCCGCCTGCCCACCACCTGATAAAAAGTTTTGTTTTGTTTTTAATATTTTGGTTACATTGTATATCTTTGCCTCTCCCTAAGAAGGGTTAGAGTTATGCCCTTCCCCTCCAAAATGCTCGCCACATCCCTAAGATTGGGTGCCCCCTCCCCCCCCCGAATCCCGGGTGAGCATTGCCACCATTTGAAAACCATAGTTTTAATCAGTCAGTACCAATTTGATGGCGAGTAGATGTAGAGCCCATTTTCCGTGTCTTGTGTCACTTCACTTTGGATGACGGGCTTAAGCTTAATCCAGGATAGCATAAATGGTGCTAGCTCACTGTCCTTTCTTAGGATTGAGTAATATTCCATTGTGAGCATATACCACATTTTAATTATCCACTCATGAATTGATGGGCACTTGGGTTGTTTCCATGACCGTGCAATAGTGAATTGTGCTGCTATAAACATTCGGGTACAGATGTCTTTATAATAGAATGACTTATGCTCTTTTGGGTAGATGCCCAACAATGCTATTGCAGGGTCAAATGGAATTTCTATTTCTACCTGTTTGAGGTATCTCCAAATTCTTTTCCACAAAGGTTGCACTCATTTGCAGTCCCACCAGCAGTGTAGGAGTGTTCCTGTCTCTCCGCATCCTTGCCAGCATTTGCTGTTTTGGGATTTCTTGATATAGGCCATTCTTACTGGGGTTAGGTGGTATCTCATTGTGGTTTTGATTTGCATTTCTCTAATAATTAGAGAAGTTGAGCATTTCTTTATATGTTTGCATGCCATTATTCTGTCTTCTTTGGAGAAGTTTCTTTTCATTTCTGTCACCCATTTCTTGATGGGATTGTTTGCTTTTTTCTTGTTAATTCTTTTAAGTTCTAGATAGATTCTTGTTATTAGACCTTTATCAGAAGTGTAGAGAGCAAATATTTTTTCCCACTCTCTGGGTTATCTATTTGCTCTATTGATGGTTTCCTTGGCTGTGCAGAAACTTTTTAATTTGATCAGATCCCATTTGTTTATTTTTGATGCTGCAGTGATTGCCTTGGGGGTCTTCCTCAAAAATTCTTTGCCTAGGCCAATGTCTGATAGGGTTTTCCCAACATCTTCTTCTAGGATTCTTAAGGTTTCATACCTTAAGTTTAAGTCTGTTATCCATCTCGATTGAATTTTTGTGAGAGGTGAGAGGTAGGGATCCTGATTTGCTCTTTTGCATGTAGCTAGCCAGTTTTCCCAGCACCATTTATTGAAGAGAGATTCTTTTCCCCAATGTATATTTTTGTCAGCTTTATCAAACATTAGATTACCATATACTGATGGTTTCATCTCTGGTATCTCAGATCTATTCCAGATATTTATGCTTCTGTTCTTGTGCCAATACCAGGCTGATTTAACTATTATTGCTTTATAGTACAGCTTAAAGTCAGGAAGACTGATGCCTCCCAGTTTGTTCTTTTTATTTAAGATTGCTTTGGCTATACGAGGTTTTCTCTGGTTCCATACGAAGTGAAGAATTATTTTTTCTAGATCTGTAAAGAATGCTGATGGTATTTTGATGGGGATTGCATTGATTCTGTAGATCATTTTAGGTAATATTGACATTTTAACTATATTGATTCTACCAATCCATGAACAAGATAGATTTTTCCATCTGTTTAAATCTTCTGCAATTTCATTTTTTAGTGTTTCATAGTTCTCCTTGTATAAATCTTTTGTATCTTTCGTTAGGTATACTCCTAGATATTTAATTTTCTTTGGGGCTATAGTAAAGGGTATTGCGTTTTTGATTTGAGTTTCTGCTTGATGGTTCTTGGCATATATGAATGCTTCTGATTTGTGTATACTGATTTTATAACATGAAACTTTACCAAATTCGGTTATCAAGTCTAGGAGTTTCTTGGAAGAGTCCATGGGGTTTTCTAGGTATAATATCATCGGCAAAGAGCAAGAGTTTGATTTCATCTGCCCCCACTTGAATGCCCTTAATACCCCTCTCCTGCCTGATTGCTATCGCTAGGACTTCAAGCACTATGCTGAATAGGAGAGGAGATAGCGGGCACCCTTGTCTAGTTCTGGATCCCAAGGGGAAAGATTTCAATTTTTCTCCATTTAGAATGATATTAGCAGTGGGTTTGTCATATATGGATTTAGTAAGTTTAAGGTATGAGCCATCTATGCCTATTTTGTTAAGAGTTTTTATCATAAAGGTGTGTTGGACTTTGTCAAATGCTTTTTCTGCATCTATTGACAGAATCATATGGTCTTTGTTCTTGATTTTATTTACGAAGTAAATTGCATTTCTAGACTTGCGTATGTTGAACCATCCTTGCATCTCTGGAATAAAGCCCACCTGGTCATGGTGAATTATTTTTTTGATGTGCTGCTGAATTCTATTTGCTAAAATTTTATTTAGGGTTTTTGCATCTGTATTCATGAGGGATATTGGTCTATAATTTTCTTTTTTTGTTGTGTCCTTTCCTGGCTTTGGTATCAAGGTGATATTGGCTTCATAGAATGAGTTAGGAAGGATACCATCCTTCTCAATGGTGTAGAATAGTTTCTGTAGTATAGGTATGAGTTCATCTTTGTATGTTTGGTAGAACTCTGAAGTGTAACCATCTGGCCCAGGACTTTTCCCTTTGGGCAGGTTTTTAATTACTGCTTCAATTTCTGAGCTTGAGATTGGTCTGTTTAGGAATTCTGTTGCCTCCTGCGTGATCTTAGGGAGGTTGTATGAATCCAAGAATTTGTCCATTTCATCTTCTTTCTGTAGTTTTGGGGCATATAGTTTTTTATAATAGTCAAATATAATGTTTTGTATTTCTTTGGTATCTGTTGTGATCTCTCCATTTTCATTTCTTATTGAGTTTATTACAGTCCTTTCCCTTTGGGTCCTTGCCAATCTAGCAAGAGGATTTTGTTTATTTTTTCAAAAAACCAGCTTCTGGTTTTGCTGATTTTTAGTATAGTTCTCTTGTTCTCCATTTCATTCAGATCTGCTTTGATCTTTGTTATTTCTTTTCTTCTATTAGGATTGGAAATTGTTTGCTCTTCTTTTTCCAATTCCTTGAGCTTATTCATTAGGTTGTCAGTATCCAAGCTTTCTGTTTTTTGGATGTGAGCATTAATTGCTATTAGTTTTCCTCTCAGGTAAGCTTTTGCTGTATCCCACAGGTTTTGGTAAGAGGTATCACCGTTATCATTTTGTTTGAAGAAATTCTCGATTTCCCTCTGAATTTCTTCCTTTACCCAATAATTCCTCAATAATAGATTGTTTAGTTTCCATGATTTTGTGAGGGGTTGAGTGTTTCTATAGGAATTGAACTGCAATTTTATATCGTCATGGACAGAGAAAATACAAGGTATAATTTCTATTTTCTTGATTTTTTTGAGATCTGATTTGCGGCCTAGGATGTGATCAATTCTGGAGTAGGATCCATGGGCTGCTGAAAAGAATGTAAATTCAAGTTTGTTTGGATGGAATGCTCTATAGAGATCTTTCAGACCTTTTTGATCAAGGGCTTTATTCAGGTCCATTATTTCTTTGCTTATTTTCTGTTTGGAGGATCCATCCAGATCATTCAGTGGAGTGTTGAAGTCCCCTGCTACTATGGTAGTGTTATGTAACAAGGTGTTTATATTAGACAAGGTTTGCTTTAAGTAATTGGGTGCTCCTGTATTGGGTACATAGATATTAAGAATTGTTAAATCTTCTTGTTGGATCTTCCCTTTCACCATTATATAGTGTCCATCTTTATCCTTTTTTAGTTTTGCTATTTTAAAGCTTATATTATCTGCAAATAGTATAGCTACTCCAGCTTTCTTTTGACTTCCGTTTGACTGGATGATAGTTTTCCAACATTTGACCTTCAGCTAGTGGGCATCTTTGTGGGTTAGATGTGTTTCCTGTAAACAGCAGATGCTAGGCTTGTGAATTTTTATCCATTCTGCCAGTCTATGTCTCTTCAGAGGACAGTTTAACCCGTTTACATTTATTGAGAGGATTGAAATTGGAGGAAGATTACCATTCATATTGTTGGGTGGAATCTTGTTGCTTTGTCTTACTCCTTGGGCCATCATTTAGTTCAAGATCTAAACTTTAATTCTTTGACAATTTCACTTTGAGGAGTGTCTACTGCCCTGTTTGATTAGAAATGCGGGTCTAAGAACTTCCTGTAGGGATGGTCTGGTCTTTGCAAATTCCTTCAGTGATTGTTTATCTGGGAAGGACTTTATTTCTCCCTCATAGATGAAACTTAATTTTGCCAGATAAAGAATTCTAGGTTGGGCTTTGTTCTGTTTTAGAAGGTTAAAGATAGGCACCCAATCCCTCCTGGCTTGTAATGTTTCAGATGAGAAGTCAGCTGTTAGTCTGATAGGCTTATGTTTATAGGTCATTTGCTGCTTTCGTCTTGCTGCACGGAGAATTGTTTCTTTCATGTTTACTTTGGTCAGGCTAAAAACCACGTGGGGAGGTGATTGCCTTTTCACATTGAGTCTCCCAGGAGTTCTGTGTGCTTCTTGCATTTGGATATCAAGATTTCTAGCCAGGCTTGGCGTATTTTCCTTCAGTATTCCGTGAAATAAGTTTTCCAGCCCTTGAGAATGTTCCTCATCCCCTTCCGGGATCCCAATCAATCTGATATTTGGTTTTTTAACATAATCCCACACTTCCTGTAAACTTTGGTCTTGTTTCTTGTTTCTGTGTTCCCTTTCTTCCTCTGATTTGTTTGGAGCATAGGCATAATCTTCAAGTTCTGAGATTCTTTCTTCTGCATGGTCCATCCTGTTCTTTAGGCTTTCCACTGAATTATGGAGATCCTTGATTGTTTCCTTCATTGCCAGAATTTCTGTTTGTTTTTTCTTGATGGTCTCAATTTCTTTGGAGTATCTTTTATTCATTTCTTGTATTGTTCTTGTGGTTTCTCTATGTTGTGATTCTATTTTCTCTTCAATTCCATTCAGTTTTTTAGCAATCCATATTTGGAAATCTTCCTCTGTCAGTTTACTCATATCATGTAAGTTGGTGTCAGATGATGGAAAATGAGTATTTTGCTTTGGAGGTGACTTTTCTCTCTGGTCCTTCATGTTTCCTGTAAACTTTCGCTGGTTCTTTCTCATCTGGATGCTTTATTGAGGATTGGAGATGCAGGGCATGGATTATGAGCTAAAATCAGCTGTGCTTGAGCTGTCAGGGACCACTGAGAATCTCCACTAAGGGGTGAAGACTGTCCCTTTTCCGTTTGTCACCAGTGGAGCTTTAGTCGCTGCAGACCCCTGGGGAGGATCCATGGAGGATGGCGCTAGCACCCTCTTACGCCCCTTCCTGGGCAGAGCTCAAGCAGCCGGGAGCTGCGGACAAGTTCTGCTGAGGGGTGAAAACTTTCTGTGCCCTGTTGGTGGGTCTTGGGTTGCTGGAAACCCTTGGGGAGAGTCCGCAGAGGATGGCTCTCACTCCGCTTTCTGTCCCTTCACTGGAAGAGTTCAAGCAGCTGGGAAACTGTGGACAAGATCTGCCTAGGGGTGAACACTATCTGCGCCTCCCTGTGGTGGCGGGGCGTGGGACGCTGGAGATCCCCGAGGAGGGTCTGCAGAGTTTGGCTCTCTCCCCACCTTCTGTCCCTTCACCGGGAGAGTTCAAATGGCTGGTTCCCATGGACAAGTTCCGCTGAGGGGCGAAAACTATCGGGGCGTCCCCGGCAGCTGCATGGCTTGGGCCGCTGTAGAGTCTGGGGAGGGTCTGCGGAGAATGGCTCTCACCCCGCTTCTGTCCCTTCACTGGCAAAACTCAAGGGGCTGGGAACCACGGACAAGTTCTGCAGAGGGGCGAAAACTATCTGTGTGTCCTCGGTGTCGGCGGGGCTTGGGCCACTGGAGACCCCGGGAGGGCCCCAGAGGATGGCTCTCACTCCCCTCTTCCACTGCCTCCCTTACAGGGCTTGGGCCACTACCCCAGTCCCCTGGGCAACTCAGTCAAATGAGCAATCTGTCTCACTTTTCTGTCCCTTCACAAGCAAGGCATAAGCCGCTGGTGTTTATAGATCTCCCAACAAAGGCGACCTTACACTGTGCCCTGGAGATTTCAAATTACTTTCCGCTCCTGCCTCCTCTCCAACCTGCCTGCCCATCCGTGTTACCTCTTCACGCTGTCTTCAGGCACTTTCCTGCTTGCTTGGGTGTGGAGGTCGGTGAAGGAGAAGTCATCCCCCTGTGGGAAGGATCACACAGCTGTTTGGCTGCCGCTGAGAGCGGCCAGCTTACACTCCAATTCCCGCAGCACCACTCAGATTCTTGGAACTTCACAGCAAATCCACTGAGACACTTTATTCCTTTTCCCGGCGCTGCTGCCCCTCGAAGCTTCCCTGCAATTCCGTGAAGCTGATCCTGTGGGAGAACTACCCACTCGAGTGATTCAGTCCGCCTTCTTCACCTCCCACTCCAAGAACAGAGAGCAAGGAGGTCATCCCTAGTCCACCATTTTTGACAATACGACTTTATTTTTTTAAATCGTGACACCAGTTTTAAAGACAATTGTTTTCCTTTTCTTCTATTTCTTCATTCAGAGAGGTTTGTCAGGAACTGAGGTGATAGAGTTTCAAGAAAGATTCCTTCAGCGTTTCAAGGGTTGTAGTAAAATTAGCATTTAGGCTTGATCTTTGTAGATGATAATAGCCAGTAAGAATTATGGGAAACCAGAGCCCTTTGTAAAAATCTTTCTTTTTAAGTAAAAAAGGAACACCTTACTTTCTGATTTATTAGAATTAGCATTGTACATGTTTTGTTAATAATCATGTAACTTGATACAGGAACAGCTGGTTTTTGAAGAAGCTTGACAGGATCAATTCTAGGGAAATGCACCTTATTTTTTCAGAGTGACAACTCTGAGATTGTGGGATTTGTCCCTGGTATACAAATCAAAATTTTACTTTCAGACCCATCGTCACAAGGCAGAAATACAAACATTTTCCGGGCTATGTCCATGGCTGCTACTCTTAAATTTGTAGTAGAAGAGTTGAAGTCTGCTATTATCTCAGTGGTACTCAACAACTTTGGTGACCTGTTACAGAGCTCAGGTGATGTTTTATATTTGTGTATATAAAAATTAATAGAAATATACCACTTATAATCCCTTTAATCAACAATGAATGTTCTTTGCCCTTGTGCTATAATAAAATAATTAAAATTTGAGATTGTGTGCAATATATAATCCTTATTAGAAAACCCTTTTTAGAACAGAAGATGAAGCTCCTTTTCTTGGCACCATGAGGATATCTAAGCTTCCATAGCCTCCTTCTTAGAGAGGACAGGGGAAGAAAAGACAATTTAAATCATTAAGGCTTTACTCAAAAGAGTCAGAAAAAACAGTTTTATCTGGAGAGGGCTGCAATAACTTGTTAATCAAACTTATATTCCACCCACCCATTTCACAGAGAAGATTAGGTCAGTTATAGAAAATTAAGAGGCTGTATTGTTCCATTTTTTCTGAACATTTTCATAAATATATGTACTTTTATTTTATTAACATATTGCAGAACATATGAATCTTTTGATTACAGAGAAACTTAGTTTCCCCACAAGGTGTAGGAAAACATTTTTGTGGGATTTCTTCCTATGTGTGTGAAGAGTTGGATTCAAACATACTGTCTGGTCTCCAAAGTTATGGAGTACAAGACATACTTAACCACTTTGGTACGGTGCTCACCGGCCACGACACCTTGCCCACAGCCGCACTCACAGTCCACAGGATAGTTCGTGCTGTGCATTGACGAAGAATCCATTTTGCTCTTGTGTGATGAGGAAAGCTGTAAGGCACTGAAAGCTTGTTTGACTTTACAGGCAGCTTTACTAGTAATGTAAATCAGAATAGGTAACATATACATATATGTTTTCATTAGGTTATGTTTAAATGTTCACAATTTTATTTTGATAAATGAAAAATTAGAAAAGTCATATTACGGCTGTCAGCTAAAGTCGCTGTGCGTGTTCATCTGTGGCTGCCGAATACAGTCGATGCTGGGCTGTGCGCGTTCATCTGTGGCTGTCAACTACAGCCGACACTGGTCCCAAAGTGGTTGAGACTATATAGGGTGCTTGGTGTTAAACTGCACATGTCTGTGGCCAAGATTTCCATTTACCAAGTTCCTTTGATTTTCTTGCTTCTGTCAGTCAATCCGATACCACTAATCACACATTTATTTACTTTTTTATACTTTTATTGACATTCTTCTTTCTGTCCTTCTCTCCCTCCCTTCATTCCTTTTTTTCCAACTAGCTACATGTTGTCACTGTTTCTATCTTTCTACTAAAGAAAGCTGTAAATATACCTGGGAGTTTCAAAAAGGGAAATGTTGACTTATATCTTCAAGTAGTACAAACTTGCTGGAGCAAATTTTAATTAAGATAGGAGCAGAGAAATATGAGAATGTTTAATTCCATCAGAAAATTCAAGGTTTGTAAAAACAGTATGTTTCATAAAATACACTTTTTAAGATTTTTCCGACACAAGATATTTGGCAAAATTTTTAAGAGTGGATGAAATTTCAAATTCTATAGAACTGAACTACATCTTTACTTTATTTATTTGAAAGCAATACTATTCAAATTAAGGCTATTACACATTTTCCATTAATGCTATTTTATTTATAAATTTCAATGAGTATGTCTTTGTACTGCCAAAATTAATCTCAGAGTAATATGACAAAAATGAATATATTCTTATTCCAGGCCCAAGAATAATAATGATCTTTTAAACAACCTAGAAGGCCATTTGGGACAAAAGAAATATGAGCTTCAGTTCTTAGGTATTTTGTCAAAAGAATTAGGCTGAATATGACAATAAGCAGTTTCTCTTATCTTTGTTTAAAATTTATACAAAATAATCTTTTAGTGAAGGATAAAAACCTAGTTTTTAGTAGTTTTGCAAAATTTCTTGTATCAGCTTAGAAATAATATTCTAATAATTTTAATTTAAATTCTTATAGGCAACTAAATACATATTTAAAAATAAAGTTGAAATTTATAAAATTCACCTAAAGATTAGATCAGTGATTGATTATGTATTAGAGATATTAAAATGCATTTGAATGGGTGTTATTAATTTGATGTATAGTTGAGTATATTACAGAAATGTGTGACTGTTGAGCATTTGTTAATTTCAGACTCATCTATAAGGTGTTAGCAGTTCTAGTTTTAGCAGTTCTGAGTGTTAGTTGTATTTTTATATAAACAACAGTAGCATCTCATTCTTTTATTCATCATAGCACTCAAAGCAAAGTTCTTTAGCTGTAATTATGCAGAGGAGGTTTTAAAATATACTGATTCTCAGGCTATATTCCAGAAAATTAAATCAGAGTTTGCTGAGTAGTACTGAGGCAGTAGGATAATGCCTTTTATCAATTTAATCTAAATTTCTGAATTATCAGGTTGAATCTCATATTGGTTATGATTAGAAAATTCTGATTAATGCACATAAATCCTTATCTATATGAGAATTTCCCATTATTCCTTCCTTTACATGTGTTGGCTTATAGCTTAAAAAATTAGTAAAATATAGCTTGATGGAAACTCTAAAAAAACTGTATAGAATTGTGTACAAACTATGCAGAAAGTGTGTAAAACTATGTCTCAGACATAGTTCATTACCATAAGCTTTTAAACCTGTGACACCAGTTTTGGCCTCCTGGATTTCATTTATGAATCTTATAAAATTGGGAGAAATGCCTGAACTCAATGTCTGTGATCAAGATAATTTTTTTGTTTCTTTGTTTTTTAAATTTTTTTATTTCAGCATATTATGGGGGTAGAAATGTTTAGGTTACATGTGTTGCCTTTCTCCCTTCTTCCCCCAGGGTCAGGGCTTCAAGAGTGTCCATCCTCCAGACGGTGAGCATCACACTCATTATGTATGTATATACCCATCTCCTCCTCCCCCTCCCACCTGCCCGAAACCGGATAAATATTATTACTATATGTCCACTTAGGTGTTGATCAGTTAATACCAATTTGCTGGTGAGTACATGTGGTGCTTGTTTTTCCATTCTTGGGATACTTGTGATCAAGATAATTTTACTCAATAAACGAAGAAGTTAGAACTAACAAAATTCTGTTAGTTTAAATGATTAAAACATTTAATTTCCCCATAAATCTGTAAAGTTTATCATATGTGGTAAAAGAAAATGAATGTCATACAATATCACTGCATCATATTCACTATGGTATATTGGAAAATCAAATTGCCTTAAAGGATTACAATTTGTTAGCAAATTTATATATGTGTGTGTGTGTGTGTGTGTGTGTGTGTATGTATATATACAGAAAAAGTGAGATTTTTGTATAGTAAAGAGGGGAATATTTTCATTTTCCATGATTCTTAAAAGATAACTGGTAATAGCACAGTATTAATAGTTTCATATTAGTTCATACAGATAACAATGATTAAAAGCCTCAGAATCCATATCAGTATCCTTTGCATACAAACACAACTATATACACACAAATACTTGTATTGTGCCCAGGATTGGCTACATACTTTGCAGGCCCAGTGCAAAAACGAAAATGTGTATTGCTCAGTTCAAAAATTAAGCATTTCATGATGACAGAGGCAGAGCATTACCCCGAGCACAGGGCCCATCTGTGCAGCTGGCCAGGCTCCCGTGAGACTGCACAGGCTACAAGCCCCTACAGCAGCCCCGAGGCCGTGATTGTCCCTACTGTGCAAAGATCTGGGAGGGCAAGAGAGGTAGCAGTAGGGCACGCGTTTCAAGTGCTTACACACCAATGACGCTAATGTGACATTACTAGAGAGCAGTGTGTGGTTACACATACCTCAGTGATAAACTCTATAGCACTATTTAAAACCACAGTAGAAATGTGGAGTTTAGAGGAGTGGGCATGAGAAGTCACAGATAGCCTGGGAAATGCCTCTCTGCAAAAGGGTGAGCTGTGTGATCTTGACCAAGTGATTTACTATCATGGATTTTTCTTATTCATAAATCTTTGTAATTATTTTTGGGCCTGTTTAGGGCCTGCTGGCCATTAGTTATATTCTCCAATATTGAGAAGTGAAAGTTGTACTGTGGAGCTCTCTCACTGATAGATGTATACATCTCATTATAGTTGATGTGTATGTATTTCTGCATATTCTTACCAAATAGTATGGTTTGGACTAAATAATAATTTGGTTTTAGATTAAGTTACAATAATACAGTAATGTAAGAGAAACAAAATATTTGATTCTTTTTATGGAGTTGATTAAAAAGTCTTATTTAATATTTGAAAATTATACTATGTTCCAAATTTCAGAGTAAAATAGGGTGTATTTTTGAGTTGAAAAAGTCATTTAAATGTGTTTGTTGTTCAAAATGATGTAGTTTTGAACTTACCATGTAGTTTGAGTTATTTGGGGACACCAGATAAAAGAATTGCAGTTACTTTTCTGACGATTGTTTATGTCACTTATTCTGTGATTCTGTGGCCTGACACCATTGGTAGGAGGGAAGGAAAACAATAAACAATTATCCTCAGAAACTGTGTGTTCTGCTTTGGCAAAAGTGGAGAATGCAGTTGTTACATTTTCTGGAGGACAGGCTCTCAAGGCACCTTCTGATGTTCCCACAATTTCACAGCACAGTTCTAGTACTTTGCAGTCACTGCCATAGTTTTCTATCCAGCTGGGGAGAAAAATCTGCCATTTAATAAAGGCTTGGATACAGCAATGATTTTCCAAATTCTTAATTTCTTTGGATATAAATGATGAAGAACATTCTTTATAACACAGTAAAAAGTAGTTCAGTGGCATTCTAATTTCTTTTATTAAAAAAAACCCTGGCTTTTTAAATTAAAAAATGAACACCAGTACATCATTAAAGAATTAAACAGAATAAAAGTATTTACAATGAAAAATAAATATAATTTATCCCCGCCCTAGATTCTAATCCCCTCCTCATAGCATCTTATGTTGTAAGAGTCTACACACACACACACACACACACACACACATATTTGAATGTTGAATTTTTTTCTATGGTTTTTGAATTTTTAATAAAATTTCCAAACTGAAAACAAAGTCGTTCATTCCTGAAGAAACATGCTACAAAATCTATCTACTAAAATTAGCAGAACTGGCCCAGCAACTATCAATTACAACCCCTCACCTTCAGGGTATATAAAAGAGGACTAGACTTTAACAGGTGATCAAAGAAAGCCTGTTAGAGAGTGGAGAGATTTGGGTCTAGTGGAGAATGATGTGTCTTTTCTCTGCCCCCTGCCTTTGAGGAGGGAAAAGGCCTCTCTCCTCAGGCCAAGCCACGTGTTATATCTAGAAGACCTCTCAGAGTCATTGGGAGGAATCTGCAAAAGGGAGGCCAGCATCTCACTCCCCTGCTGGGTGTTTTCTAGATAGCTCGGGGTTCTGCCACAGGCCTAGGATCAAAAGTTCATGAGGCAAATTGCCACGTATCCGCTGGAGACAGGGAGCAAACACAGGCACAAAAGCCTGCTTCTCCACAGCAGAGTAAGGCGAGAGGGCAGCAGAAAACAAGCCTGCACTACTTGCCCCCACTTCGCATGGGAAGATGTGTGACACCACAGAAGGGCACTACAGAGCGTAACTTGGTTTGCAGTGTCTTGATGAACTTCTCCAAAAAAATTAGCTGAAGATGGTGTCGAGACCACTCTAGTAATGAGAAGTTTTGGGGTTATATCAGTGAGGGGTGCAAATGAGAGAATTTCACAAGAGGTCAACTGGAGGGGGAAAGACTCCAATCAGGGATTTGCAGTGCAGAGGTTTTCTTGGAAGAGCCACAGTCCACTCCAAATTACATCCAGCACTTGGCTGCCTGCTTGCTATACTGCCAGTTGATAGGGACAGATTGCATCAATTGCATAAGAGACCTTAGCACATCTTTTCTTTCGACCTCACTCACTTCTGACAGTAGAGGAGACCTTGAAGCAGCAGAGTGAGGGGGCCAGAAAAGGGGGCTATCTGATGCAGGGAGGTGGGAGGAGACTCAGCATCTCCTCCCCATTGCATGTCTCTACGCCATCACCCCCACCTGAGCTAGGGGATGGGTAAGAAGTGTTGCACTGGATGTAAATAGTTTGGATTTAGAATGGTCTGGGTTTTTTAGTTTATCTAAAAGTGAGTCATAATTTATTTTAAAGAAAGACTATTCCAATGAATTGAAAGTGATCTGAAAGCTATGGGATCTTTCCTGTAATAGGAAAAGACACTATAAAGTCAGAAACATAAAGCTGATTCCTATTTTATCTAATGTTAAACTCTCAATAAGTCATCTATGCATGTAGAAAATTTATCACTGTAGACTTTTTTAAATTTATTTGTTATTTCAGCATATTATGGGGGTATAGACTTTTTAAAGCACAAACGTGAACATGCTTTTTTTGATGCTCTCTGCACTTTTCTTTTAACATTTAATATATGTTGGCTATCCCTTAAATGAGTATACTATTTTAGTTAGAGTAATATTAGCTACTGCAACAGATAAATTCCCGAATCTCAGGGGCTTAGCCCATTAGAAGCTTATTCTTTACTCACATGATCAGCAGCAGGCTTTCCTCCAAGTAGTTATTCAGGGCTCTGGGCTCTTCCTCTAAGCTTTGCATCTTGAACACGTGGCTTCCAAGCTAGCTATGTCACTCTGCATTTCACAGAGGGGAAGAGCTCAGAGGTGGAATTTGGGAAGCTTTTGTGGGCTAGACCCAGCTGGGCACACATGATTTTTGTTCACCTCCCACTGCCCTCTGTGTATGGACACACCTGCCCACTAGGCCAATCTGGAGATATAGTCTAGTTCTGTGACCAGTATAAAGAGTAAACTGCTTTGGCGATTAGCTTACTAACTAAAAAACTAGTAAACTATTCTATGTACAGAGACCTTCATAATTGCTACAGATTATTCTATTTTGTGGCTGTTTTATAACTTGTGTGAAGCTATCCCTGTGAGTGCACACATACATGTTTCTAACAATGCTGCAAAGAAAATCCTAATGCATGAATTTGGGCACATGTGTAAGCATGTCCCTAAGATTCATTCTTAGAAGTGAAATCCCTAGTTAGAAGGTTATAAGTAATTTTCAGTTTTTATCACTGTTGCCTCCCAAAGAGGTCTATATCCGTTGCACACCTACCAGTGGTTTATGAGGTTGTCTACTTCCCCCACAACCTTGTCAATGCCGTATTATCAACACTTCCCATCTATGTCAATCTTATAGGAGAACTAGTGTTTCATTGTTGTTTAAATTTGCATTTCTTCCTTTCAATAAATGAATTTTTTATTTATTTGTATTTGTTAGTTGCAATTATCCCTTAGTGATGTTGTAGGTATCCACTACATCTAGTTTTCTCCCAATAAAGCAGTGGGTAGCAGTTCCATACTCTGCCACTTAATCAAATCTGGGGCTTTGAACAAGTTATGACTTTGCATTACTTGTGCTTACATTTCTCATTTGGAAAATTACAATGTTAGATTTGATTTTTAAGGTAAGGATCTCTAAGTTCATATCACTCTGTCAGTTCCTACAAAAGAAAATTTTACAAGCAATAAAACTTTAGGACAGGAACATGCTATTCACAGATTTCTTAAGGAAGTGAAATACTCAGCCCTGGAAGTATTACCACAGGCATTCAATGCATTTAAAAGTTGGAATGCTTACCAGAATACTGGCGTAATACTGTATAGTGTGGTGCCTAACAATCCCGCAAGAACAGATGATGCTATAATGCTACACAATAAGTATTTTTAAAAGCCAAGAAAGTGAAAAAAAATTGAAATTTGCAGTTTTTATATCACATGTTTTTATATTCTTTGGTGAAATAATCTTGTAAAGATTTTTCTATTGGATGAAAGAGTTGGAAAGTAAAATATTTAAATATATTTTTAATGGAAACATAAGCAAACATAAAAACTAAAGTCATTTTATTGATGTTCATTTCTAAAATGTTTATTTCTTAATTTTTTCCAGCTAACATTTAATTTGCATTTTTCTATAGGCAGGTTCTTAGGGCTCAATTTGCATATATATATATATATATATATATACACATACATACACATACATAATGTGCATAGTATGTGAATATATGTCCCCTTGACTAATGTGAGGATATATGAGAAATAATTTTGTTTGTTACCCAAATTCCTTATTACCAGTTAAAATGACAGCTTTGTTTGTTAGAAAGCAAGTACGATCTGAATGACTTAGAATGTGATGGTCAAATTTGAAGATCAGTCCTTAAGATTGAATATCCCGATAATGGAGATTCATAGCCATGACTCTAGTGTGTGTGTGTGTGTGTGTGTGTGTGTGTGTGTGTGTGTGTGAGAGAGAGAGAGAGAGAATGTGAAGCAGAGAGGGTCCTCTGTTTGCCTATAGTGGCTACTGGATCTGAAGTCAGTTGGGAGCCAAGATTCACCTCATAGGTGAGGAAGGATTAGGAATCCAGGGAGAAGAGTCTGAACAATCACGGAAATGAAAGTTTCAGGCAAATTTCCAACAGAAGTTGTCACTCTCATTGCTCTATGCAGTCTCTACTGGGTCCTGAGGCAAAGCTGTGAAGCAGTGCTCATGATTGCTATCTCTATTCCCAAATCTCTTCCTTCCCTTCTACCTCTTCGCCCACTTACAAGGCTCAGAAAGTTGAAGTAACTCCAGGGCGTAAAGTGGAGAGCAGTGATGATAACATAAGGCAGATTGTCTGATTCCAAATACAGTGTTCTTTTGGCAACATGTTTGAAATGTATTATTGTCTTTCTCTTTACCTCTCATTCCCCTGACTGAATTCAGTGCAGATGGTGGGTATTTACTACTTTTTAAAAAAATGAATGTGTGAATAAATAAATAACTGAAAAAAGAAAGGCAAAATCACACTCTTTAACCAGCAGGCATGAATTGCCATCAATCTCTTATTAATGCATTACAAAATGCATTATAAAACAGTTTCGCTTGAAATCAAAATGTAAATATTGAACCTAAAATAGCCTTGAAGATATATTCAATAAGCATCATACCTAAACAAAATCAACCTAAAATAGTGCTTCATGACTTAGAAACTTTTTTTTTTCAGAATATATGGGGGTACAAAAGCTTTGGTTACATAAATTGCCTTTGCACTGCCCGGGTCAGAGCTACAAGTGTACCCACCAGCCAGACAGCATACACCATACCTGTTAGGTGTGAATTTACCCGTCCCCTCTCTCTTCCACCTGCTTGACATCTGATGAATGTTACTTCTCATATGTGCAAATAAGTGTTGATCATAGTACCAATTTAATGGGGAGTACACGTGGTGTTTGTTTTTCCATTCTTGTGATACTTCACTTAGAAGAATGGGTTCCAGCTCTATCCAGGATAATACATGAAGTGCCATAGCACCATTATTTTTATGACTGAGTATAACTCCATGGTATACATACACCACATTTTGTTAATCCACTCATGGATTGATGGGCACTTGGATTGTTTCCACATCTTTGCAATTGTGAATTGTGCTGCTATAAAAATTCTAATGAAGATGTCTTTTTTATAGAATGTCTTTTGTTTCTTTGGGTAGATGCCCAGTAATGGGATTGCTGGATCAAATGATAGTTCTACTTGTAGCTCTTTGAGGTATTTCCATACAACCTCTCATAGAGGTTGTGCTAGTTTGCAGTCCCACCAGCAGTGGATGAGTATTCCTCTCTCTCCACATCCATGCCAACCTTTGGTATTTTGGGACTTTTTGATAAAATCCCTTCTCACTGGGGTTAAGTAATATCTCATTGTGGTTTTTATTTGCATTTCTCTGATAATTAGAGATGTTGAGCATTTTTTCATGTTTGTTGGCCGTTAGTCTATCTTCTTTTAAAAACCAACAAAACTATATTTTTCAGTTATTTTTATGCATGTTTAAGTGTTTCTTTGTGGACTGTGTTAAAAGCTAATTAATTCGGTAACCATTTGCAATGTCCAACAGTAGCCTTTTATTAGATTGCACTAATGCCACAGGTATCCAAAGTGAGCAATGTGGAGGTCAACATGCAGAATCCCTCTTGCAACAAGACTGACGTGAGCATTGTGTAGGTAGAAGAAACACATTTTCTATAAAAGAGTCCAATTAGAAAACAACACTCTTATCTCAAGAGAACAACATTCCCAGATGGTTTTTTAATGGTTAGAAATTGGTTGTTTGTTAAATGAACCCAAACTGTCACCTTGTCACTGAAAACAAATTACCAGTGAGAAATATGAGCAAGTCTTCATTAAGTGACTCACAGAAGAAACAGAGGTGACATCACATGGTAACTATTTACTTTGCAAAAGTAAAGAAAGATTTAAGAAGCCTTGAAGAGTTAAATTAAATGTTAGTTCTAACTCTCATTACTCTTTGTCCAGAAGACAGCAATGCCTCCTGGGACTGATGTCACTCTGTCCAGTCTATATTCCTTGCAATATGCCTTCCACAAAAATGCTGGAGTGGAAAGAATGGCAGAACTGATCATGAACAGGTGCTTTTAGATCTACCTGCAAAATATATTTTGAATGTGACCACTTCTAACCACTGCAAATATTCTAAGCTAAGTCAATATCACCTCTTATTTGGATCACTATAACTAAACTCCCATTTATTTTGTTTCTATTTTTGTCCCTTCACAATCTTTTTACTATACTATGGCCAGAATGCTCCATTGAAATAAAGTCAGGTGCTACCCCTTCCATTGCTTTTCTAGCCTTAGATGATCTGACCCCTGGCTATCTCAATGACTTATTTTCTTACTCTTTTACCAGTCTTCCATTCCAATTTCTTATAATTCCATCGAGAGTATATTCTTTTGGTTATTTCTGTGCTTTGTTTATTTTGTTTCCTTTACTCGAAATCTCTTCCTTGCTTTGGGCTTCTTTCAAAAAGAGAATCTGGACACAATTTACCCCTGTGTTGAAACTTGTGATTTTGTTCTGGCATGCCAAGGCATTGTAACTTTATGATTCCTACAGGAAAAAGCATTTGGGCATACATGCTACTGCTAATAGTCTCTACCTACTTTAACCTTCTGTTTTCAGAACAGCAAGTGGAGAAGAGTGGTCAATGTTAAACTGGAGTCTTGGACTCCCAGACTCTAAATCACATGCATTTGGCTTAGAAGAGGAAATGCCCCACTACTGGCTGAATTTCAGAGATCAGGAACTAAAATCACAAGGTGTATGAAATATTTTGCCCTATTTTAGTGAAGATAAACAACTACTTTTATGGGGCTAAGACCTTTGCTGATTATCACTCAGGGACAGTGTGAACCCTTGCCACCTCACCCTCCCAAGAAAGGAGGAACCAATCACCTTTACCTACTTAAGTACTCTTGTAACAACAATTTCGAATGCTCAAAATATATTAAATTAAGTGTATTAAATCCTTCTTTTTATAGGCTTTTGAAGATGGCATGTATACTAGTTTTCTATTGCTAAAAAAAAATTACCACAAACTTAGTGACTTAAAACAACATCTGTTATTATCTCAGTTTCTATAGGTTGAAGGTCTGGGTAAGGCTGATTGCTCCAGGTCTCATGAGGCCAAAATCAAGGTATTGGCCTCACTGTGCTTTCAAGACCAAAAACAAGGTGTTGGTTTGGCTGTGCTTTCATCTGTAGGTTTGGAGAAAGAGTCTGCTTGTAATCTCATTTAGATTGTTTGCAGAATCTAGTTCCTTGTGGCTGTAGTCTGAGGTCCCTGTTTCCCTGCTGGCTGTCATCTGATGGCTACTCTTTGCTCTTAAAGGCTGCCTGCGTTTTTCTTCACCTGGCACCTTCAAATCTGCAATAGCACATTGAGTCTTTCACATTTTTCAAATCTTTTAGACTTTCTCTTCTGCCACCAGTTGAAGGAAGTTCTATGCCTCTAAGGCTCATATAACTACATTGGGCCCGCTCAGATAATCCCTATCCTAAAGTAAACTTGTGCCCAATTTTCAGGGATTATGGTGGAACATTTTTGAGGGATTATTTCATAAATTCTGCCTTCACCACTAATCCAACACAGGCGTCCATTAACACATTCAAGAGGTATTCTCTCATAATTGCTCCTTATACTTAAAATGTATAATTTCTGGCAATACAGAAATAAAATAATCCTTTCAAAATACTTGAATTCCGATTTTCAGGTCTTTCCAATAGTGTTCACCTTTCCCAACCAATCACGAGGGAAAGTATTACAGAGTTTCTTGTCAGAGATATTAATAAAATGGCACTTTTTAAAAGGGATTTTCCAGTTTTAATTCAGAAATTTCCTTTTCTTATTCATGTGGCAAATACTTAATCTTCTTTCAATTACAGTTCCCTTTGTGAGAGACTTATGCATTTTTTTTAGGAAAAGATAGTACCTTTGTTGTATTCCCGCAAAACCTACTTCACGTCTCTTTATGTCTCTTAACATTTTGAGCTGTAATTTATAATTCTGTCTTTTCTTCTATTAGTGGATTTGAATTCACTGAGGTAAATTTATAGCACTGAGGTGATTTCCTGGCATGTAGTGGGTGGTTAAAATACATTTGCTTAATGAATAGGATAAGATGTAGGATTAGAATGGGATATGAGTATTAGGTAGATAGGGAGGGATTTGGGGTCTCCTAGGGACAAATGTGGGTGCTTTGCCTTGGTGCGATTGCCCCACCCTAATTCTCTCCATACCTGGGGGAGGAGGAAATACCCTGTGAATCTGCTAAGCATAAACAATTTAGTTCTCCATCTGCAAAAGAATGCAGAGGACTCTCTAGCCAGGGATCCTCAAACTTTTTAAACAGAGGTCCAGTTCACTGTCCCTCGGACAGTTGGAGAGTGCGCACTGTGGGCCTGGGATGAGTTGGCTGCTAAGCAGGACAGGAAGCTGCGGCAAAAACACCCAGCAGGCGGCATGAATGTCCTTGGTGGCCAGCATATGGCCCATGGGCCCTAGTTTGAAGATGCCTGTGTCCATGCATGGGCCAGGTACCACAGAGTCCGGAAATTAACCTAGAACACCTTGCATGCGCAGTAATGCAACTCCCAACTGTCCAATCCAAGTGGTTCCATGGTGACATCTGAACCACAAGGGAGGTCCCAGTCCGGGCACTATAAAACAAGATGCAAACCATAACCAAGCTTTTTGTTTTGTGCCCTGCATTTTGCTCTCCCTTTGCTGAGACAATGGATCCAGTCGTCATCTGTAGCGTATGTATCATGCTCTGTAAACCTGTATCTTGCTCTTGCTCTATAGTCATATCTTTCTCTCCTCAATAAACCTTATTTTTGTGCCTGTCTTACTTTGGTGTGTCTGGTCATTCTTTAGCCATGAGTGCGCCAAGAACCAACATTTTCTCACTGAAACCTGACATGAGGAATGAGGTCACAATGTAAAACAGATCAGGAGACTTTACAGAGTTTGAGAAATTTGGCAACTTTATTTTTATGGTAATGATATTACATTAATACCATTATTCTTTAGTGATAATTTGCCTTTTCCTGAACTATCCTTCATGTTATTCTTACATCACCCTACTGAAGTAAGCAGGTATTATAGACATTTTACAGATAGGGAAAACTCATCAGTTGCTCAAGTTCAAGCAGAGCTGGCACTTGATCTCTAGCTGGCAGTTAACATGGCAGAGCAGGAAAGAAATAAGTTTTAGAGTCAGACAGGCATGGAGATTCAATTTTTTCTGAGATTCAATTTTTTTTCTTTTGTAAAATGCATGCATTTTGTATCTCAGATGATTATGAAGCTATTCTATAAATCAGTATTTTCATATATTTTGATATAAAAAATTCCTAGAAACATGCTTGGCTTATATTAGGAACTTAATAAATATTTTATTTCTACTTTTGATTATAATACTAATACAGCAGATTTTGTGGTTTTTGGTACATCTCTACATGTACTTCCCCCACCCCTTTCTTCATTCTCATCATTCATTTTGCTCCCACCAAGGTATCCTAAGAGATCTCTCTCATGTTTCTCCAACTGTATCTGGGATGCAAGAATAGGAATATTGTTTTCACAAGGTATTAGGACAGAATTACAGTAATAATAATAATAATAGCTTCAATTGACTGAATAATGTATATTCAGTACAGCTTATACATATTGCTTACATTTGGACCAAATTTGCAAGTTAAACATTATAATCTCCAGTTCTGAAAAAGAAATTATTTTTATCTGCTTTGTCCAAGATTAGAAGGCTATATGAAGATGGTTTTATATCTAAGTTCTCAGTCCCATTGGTTTATGTCTCTGTTCTTGTGCCAGTACCATGCTATTTTAGTTATAATAGTCTTGTACTATAGCTTGAAGTCTGGTAAATTGTTGCCTGGGGGAAGGAATCCTTATTTAATAAATGGTGCTGGGAAAACTGGATAGCCACATGTAGAAGACTGAAACAAGATCCACACGTTTCACTTCTCATAAAAATCAACTCACGGTGGATAACAGACTTAAACCTAAGGCATGAAACTATAAGAAGAAAATGTTGGAAAAACTCTTATAGACATTGGCCTAGGCAAAGAATTTATGACAAGGACCCCAAAGGCAATCACAGCAACAACAAAAATAAATAAATAGGACCTGATCAAGTTAAAAAGCTTCTGCACAGCCAAGGAAACTATCATGAGAGCAAACAGACAACCTACAGAATAGGAGAAAATATTTGCATATTACATATTCAATAAAGGACTGATAGCTATAATCAAGAGAATTCAAGAAAATCAACAAGAAAAATCAAACAACCCCATTGAAAAGTGGGCAAAGGACATGAACAGAAACTTTTCAAAAGAAGACAGAGTATTGGCCAAGGAACATGAAAAAATGCTCAACATCTCTAATCATCAGGGAAATGAATATCAAAACTACAATGAGATACCACTTAACCCCAGTGAGAATGGCTTTTATCAAAAAGGCCCAAACCAATAAATGTTGGCATGGATGTGGAGAGATAGGAATACTCATCCACTGCTGGTGGGACTGCAAACTAGTGCAACATCTGTGGAAAGTAATATGGAGATACCTCAAAGAGCTACAAATAGAACTACCATTTGACCAGCAATCCCATTACTGAGCATCTACCTAAAGGAACAAAAGACATTCTCTAAAAAAGACATCTGCACTGGAATGGTTATAGCAGCACAATTCACAATTGCAAAGATGTGGAAACAACCCAAGTACTCATCGATACATGAGTGGATTAATAAATGTTTTATATGTATACCATAGAGTTCTACTCAGCCACAAAAAACAATGGTGAACTAACACATCTTGTATTACCCTGCATAGAGCTGGAGCCCATTCTACTAAGTGAAGTATCACAAGAATGGAAAAATAAGCACCACATGTACTCACCATCAACTTGGTATTAACTGATCAATACTTAAGTGCATATATAGTAATGACATTCATCGGGTGTCAGGCAGATGGTGGGGAGGAGGGGATGTGTATATATACACCTAATTGATACAGTGTGCACTGTCTGGGGGATGGACTCCCTCGAAGCTCTGACTCGGGTGGGGCAAAGGCAATATACATAACCTAAACATTTGTACCCCTGTAATATGCTGAAATAAAAAAAAGAAAAATAAACTAATATTTTTTTTGTTATTTAATTAAACATTTATTCATTTTATTATTATGGTTTTATTTTCATATTTTGAAGTTTTCACTTTTCCCTCCTATATGTTAAGTAATTTCTTAGTTCTGAAAGACTACTAAGCACTTTATTGTAGTGCCTAATGGTAAAATTTAAAATTGCTAGGAACCTTGGAAAGTGGAAGTAACCAATGTTCCTTCCAATTAAGAAAAATTATATATATATATATATATATACACACACATATATACAAGCACAAATCCACACATTAGCAGAATGCTACCTTAGTAGTAAACTATTAGAGGTGTTACATTAGCAACAACAAAATTTAATGGCATCAAATAATAAATTTAACAAAATTAATCCATCTCATACTAAAATGATGCCTATTATTATTTTTGTACTACATGATAATTAGGCATAAATAATCACTGATTAGAAACAAGTAGCAATATTTCTATATAGTCAAATCAAGTATTTCTGGAATTTAGTTGGGAAACAAAAGAGGCAAGCATAGAACCAGAAACAAATTGGGGTCTCTCTGAAGCTTCCTGGCCCCACAACAGAGGAGGCCCCTGTAGACTGAATTTTCTCATATCTTAAATGCTCCAGGGCCACATAAACACTTTTTAAAAATGTTGGCATATTAGATAAATTATGGTTTAAAAGTTTAGTAACTTGTCCAAAGTTGCACAGCTAGGAAGCAAAGGAGATGAAATTCAAACCAGCCAGAATGGACTTCAGTGTCAGGATTTCTCCATTATTCAAAGTTTCCTCTTCCTCTCAATAAACATCCCAAAGGAACAAAAGACATTCTGTAAAAAAGACATCTGCACTCGAATGTTTATAGTCGCACAATTCACAATTGCAAACATGTGGAAACAACCCAAGTGCCCATCAATACATGAGTGGATTAATAACATGTATACCATGGATTAATAATATGTATAGCATGGAGTTCTACTCAGCCACAAAAATCAATGGTAATATAGCACCTCCTGTCTTATCCTGCATAGAGCTGGAGCCCATTCTACCAAATGAAGTATCCCAAGAATGGAAAACTAAGCACCACATGTCTCACCAGCAAATTGGTTTCACTGATCAACACCTAAGTGCCCATATAAGAATAGCATTCACTGGGCATCGGGCAGATGGGAGTGGGGAGAAGGGGATGGGTATATACATACATACATAATGAGTGCGACGCACACCATCTGGGGGATGGACAAGCTTGAAGCTCTGACTTGGGGGGGAGAGGGAGGGTAGAGCAACATACATAACTTAAACATTTGTGCCCCCATAATATGCAGAAATAAAAAGAAACAAACATAATTGGTTTGGCCCTTGGAATTGGATGGGGATATTCTTGGCTGGGAAAGTCTTCTAAAACTTCTCAAGTTTTACTATGTAGGTAACTAACTCTTGGAGTCCTCAGCCCTTGTTGATCCCTGAAACATGTTGTATTAAGAGAGAGACTCTATTTTCAGAATTGCATGAGAGACTTTAGTTGCCATGAAAATCTGTTGGGTGGCCCTGAGTCGGATTAGGTGGGGTTTTCTTGAGGATTGGTAGGGGTAATCTTGGGCTTGGACAAATGGAAGAAAAAGAGAGGTCCTGGGGAAGAATCTTAACTCCAGACAAAGGGAAGACAGAACAAATTCAAGTAAATAAATATCTTGATGTTTAGTTTGAAATATTATTTAGTGAGATAAGAAAGGGACCATGTAGTTCAGGCTGGATTCTGGAGAGGGAGCGTTAGGTTAGGAGTAGATGCTCCCGAGGACAGAGTGGTGAATTAGAGAGGAGTGGAGACTATAGCAATAGAAATTTCTGTCCACATCTACATTTTGGGCTTTCTAGTAGAACCATAATGAATATACCGCAGGACAACATTTAATAGAAAAATTCTAATGAATTTTCTTAATGAGTGAGTAAGATGCAAGCCAACATAGAAAATAAAAATTCTAACTAGCTCAGTTCTGCACATGTGTTAGTAGTCCCAATTCTGGGGCTTATGAGGTGGTCTAGGGAAAGGAGAGGAGCCACCCGAGGAAATCTGGTAGGAAGAAAACTGACTGAAAAAGCAGTTCTACATCCAACGTTTTCCTTCTAGCTGAGTCAGGTGAACTCCTACACATTTAGAAAATATATGCTGGTTAAAAAAATACACACTTTGTATTTATAGAACTGTGCAGAATGTAGCAAGAGTGAATAACTGAAGAAAATCCATCATGATATCATATTTTTCCCATGATGAATAAAAATGCTATAGGGACTGTTACCAAAGGGGTATGTGTGTGTATGTGTGTGCTTATGTGTGTTTCATGTGAAGTGCTCTCATTAGGATAAAGGAATAAAGAAGGAATCATTAAACGTTAAAAAGAGACTTTAGTCCATATACTCATCATTTAATTAATTAATTATTTTTTTAAGACAAGGTCTCTCTATGTTGCCCAGGCTGACCTTGAACTCCTGGGCTCAAGCAATTCTCCTATCTTAGACTCTTGAGTAGCTAGGACTACAGGCGTGCTGATTTTTAAATAAAGAATGTCTTGAATCTTGAGTAGCCTCATTTCAGTAAATGTATTTTTGGTATATTATGCCAATTATGTTTCTGGTTTGTTCATGATCTTCTTTCTCCTTATAGGAAAGAGGACATTTTATGCCTTTTCATTTCAACATTAAGTAATGTCATTAGTCAGATTGTGGTTATCCCTGTCTCTTACATCACATTAAGTCTAAAATAAGTAGGAGACAAAATGATAGGATCATTTTTCTAGGGAAAAATACTTTTTGAATTTCGTTTCTTTATAGCACATGTATGCGTCAATCAACTTTATACTTGTCTTTTCAATTCCTATACCCTGTTGGGCAGCCAGTGAAGGCCCTTGGAAGAGAATTACATGCTGGAAGGATGCAGTATAGGATTCAGGCCCAGAAAACGCTGCTGGACTTTTCATAGGAAAAGAGAACTGACAAAGGGACATTGAAATAATTGCCTTAAATTAAGGAGATAGTGCTCTCACAAACTGACAAAAACAAGTTTGAAATATGTATTTTGACAAGCATTTTGCTTTCCTTTAAAAGTGAGACATCTTTCCAGAGAATTGATAACTTAACTTGCTTTTATATTAATTTTCCATCCTATGGTCAAAACAAAGCCAACATCTATTTTATCCTAGGTAATAGGGAATGATTTAATATAATATTTGAACAAAGAAATGCAAGTTGAATAATGTATGATGACCATAAATGTGTCATTTACTATAGGTTGACAAAAGACCGCAGTTCTGTTTGCTCATTGAGAAGATGAACTGGAATGATCTGTTATGAGAAATATTTTAGGCCCTGCTTAAATCATACTTATGCAAAGAGAAAAGAATACCATTAATTTAATTTATGTTCTGGTTTGAGGCTTAGATTGCATATTGAACTCAGAGAACTTTTTTAAAGTTCATTGATAGTGATGCAATTGAACTCAATTGCTATTGGAAATTTCATACCGTAAATTAAACCTAAATGACTAAATTTAGACAATTTTTTTCCCAGTTTCATTTCTTTGTTTAAGCTATTGATCAACTTAGGTAAACTATATGTTGAACTAAAAGACAAAGCAATGACCTAAAATATAGCTATAAACTAGAAAGGAAATCTAACCTTTGCATTATAAAGGAATTTAATTAGATTAAAAGTATTTTTAGTCTAGTTGCAGGCAGATAATTCTCATCATCTTCCCCTTGTTCTAATACCTATGTTCAGAATCTTTATTTTGATTGATTTCTCAGCTTGCCATACCATCATGTGTACTCATCAGCCATGTTATGGAAAAATTTGAAACATCAATAAAGCAAAATATTTGTAAATGAGAGAAGCAGTCAATATCCAGAATCCAGAAGTTAATGTATAATTCCAGAAATACGAAATTTATCTTTGCTAAGAGAAATTTTCAATTTCAAAATTTGACTTGAATATTTTGATCTAGAACTTTACAACCTGCATTTCCCAAAGAATAGAGGTCAGTATTCTCAAACACAGTAGATATTTGGAGAATCTAAAATGTCTTCTCTTATGATTTTTTAACTTGAGTCCTGGTCATTTTTCAACTAGTAACTTGTTTCCTGCCACTTCATATGATATAAAAATAAAGTACTGCATTGCTCTGTATTTTTAGCTAGGTAACATTAGCTTGAAATTTCATCTCTGATTTTAGATGAAAGAATCACTTAGAAAGAAAAAGACGTGCATGTGAAAGCCAAGATCTAAAAATAGTTTCTAAATATGAAGCAAAGACAGAACTGTAGTCTTCCTTATAATTAGAGATGTGCCAGAATGTTGATGTGGAGGCATGAGACTCAGTTATGAAAAGAGGAGGAAAATAGAAAAAAAGAAAGTATTCCTGAGAAAAAAGGAGTTTAAATTTTATTTATAAGGATTTAAAGAAAATTAAATAGATCTTCCTTTCTATCTTATTTAAAATATTCTGATTTGAAAACCTACATACTTGCACACACACAGGCAACCAAGAAAAGGCAGGATGGTATTTACAAATGTGTGATAGAAAACTATAAAAATTAAACATGCTTTGGTATAAAATTGTAAAATTATAAACCAAACCAAACAAAAAGAATTATCATGAAATTATATTACTAATATTTGCAATTTAATTCAGTTAAACACACCTGTGTTAGAGACATAGTCTATAAAATTAACACAGTGATTGTTATATGACATAGAAAGAGTAGTATTTATATATAAATATACTAATATATTTAGAAGGAGGAGGGGGATTATTAATTATTAATTCTTGACTTTCAGTGTTATGAGAAATGTATGCTTTATGAAATATGAAAATTCATACAAAATCCACTAAATATGCTGTCGATTAAAAAAATTCTTCAAAATACATAAAATGCAAAATAACCTCAAACTGAATATTTATTATTAGAAAATTTTTTTAACTATGGGCCATAAAAATTTAGGAGCTATTCTAAGATTTGTTTTTATTTTTTAATGCAAATAAAATTAATATGTTCAGTATTAAAATATAATGTTTTTTATTTCTGTAAAATATAAATGATTAAGAGCATTTATGCCTATCTGTACATGGCTGGTGGTGAATTTAAAATAGGGTTGGGAAAATGGTGGACTGAGGAAAGAACATAGTCTACAGATATTTTCTCTGAGTCTAGATATTTCAAGATAAATAACATCAATCTGTACTAGTTATTTATGGGAATCTTATTCCTTTAGAAGCTGTCTTTCCTATTTCTGTGTATAATGTTTTCTTTTAATATATCAAATGCTTGTCTTTTCTATGAACCCTAACTTCAACAATGCTGGCTAATCTTTGGAAACTGAGATCTATTATAATAATTTCTCTTAAAAGTTTTCAAGATAATCCAGTGACAATGGAATGTGACTATAAAATGTGGTCAATGGGCTATGGACATGGTATATAGATAATTGGAATGCCATCGCCATCTAATCATTTGATTTCCAAACTTAAGTACCCATACTAATTTGCCAATACTATCCTAATGTAAAAAGAAGACTTTCATGGTATTGCAAAGAAATTTTGCAATAAAGAAATTTTGCAATAAAAGAAATTTCTTATATTTATCTTGAGTACTAAAACCTTTGGGTGTAATGCACATTAAAAGAAAGACTCTCTTAAAAAATAAAAAAACGAATCTCTTTTCATATAGGTACTTTTTGTATTATCTTTGATGAAAACAAAAAGCATACCATTAAAGTACATCTTAACGAGGGTGATTCTGTTAGGGGATAAAATAAAGGTACATTGCTGATTGTCTAAGCTAATTTAATAGTAGAGAGGAGAACAACTACCTAGAGCCGGAATTTATCCTTCATTTGATAATGGAAACACAATCACTTATCTCCCCATTTCTGTTCCATTTGCCAGGAATCACAGAGCCAAATATAGGGTCATTACAACCATGATAAATAAATAGTTTGGCCCAGGTAATTAAATTTTTCTTTCTGTCTTCGGTTCTTATTTTTATTTTATTATACTTAGTATATCTATGTTCTTTGTGGTACATCTTCTAAAAGCCATTTTGGAATGAGGAAGGCCATAAATAAATAAAATTTGGTGACATGAAATGTCTTGGAATCAAATGGAAATAAAATGGAAAGTTGCTCCATTTTTCTTAAGAATTCAAAAGTTAGTTGTAAAAGGAAAGACAGGGATATAGCTGTATAAAAAGTAGTGTCCTGAGAAAGCAGTTTAGCAGGGTTCCAGGAGCTAATATCTCCACGGGAGAAGAGAGTAGAAACACTATAACTCTGAGAGTAGTGGCCTCTGTCACCAGATGTTAGGCTTTCTATAAGTATGACAGTTGCTACCCATCTGTTGCCATTGTCATTTACAGATATCTGGAGCCAGGGTTATAAAAATTATTCACACTGTATATCAAGCTTTTGGGTTTAAAATCATAAAAATACTGCAAATGTACAATCAGATGGATTTGAAAATAATCTGGTTCTTATTTTGAAAATTCTGTGTTGTTTATGGAATTCAGAAAATCTGTTAGAAGCTTTATTTACAGTTGTCCTGATTTAGGAACAAACGATGCCTGCCAAATGGAGAATCCCTAGCCCACATCAGAAGTTTGACCTTTGAGCCCCTTGGGCCACAGGAAGAGAGAGAGGCAAACAGTTCTCTCTGGTTTAACAAAACTTGAAGCAACAGTACTCTAAGATGACTGGTTCTTCTTTCTTTCAAAAAGGAAAATTCTATGCCTCATTAAAATATGTCAAAATTGCATGGAAAGCTGACTGACATGGGAGAGAGGGGGCCATATATCTGTCTTTAGTTTTACTGAGAAAGAATTCTTGACCCTAAGCAGGCTCAATGGGACCACTGTAAACCACACATTGTGGAAAACTGCTGTCCATCAATATCATGCAGAGCTGCCCTGAGATTGTGGCAGTTCAGATAAAAAGGCACTGTGTTTGTCTCTGTTCCTTGCGAACTTCTTGGCCATTCTGTAAACTTCTGCTTGGGGAATTGGTTCCAGGACCCCCTTAGAAACCAAATCCATGGATGCTCAAGTCCCTCCTATAAAATGGTGTAGTATTTGCAAATAACCTATGCACATTCCTCCTGTGTACTTTAAATCATCTCTAGATTACTTGTAATGCCTAATGAAATGTAAATGCTATGTAAATAATTGTTACACTGTATTGCTTAGGAAATAATATGAGAAAAAAAAAAGTCTGTGCATTTTCAGTACAGTTGTAGTTTTTTTCTCCGAATATTTTTGATCTCCATTGGTTGAATCCACGGACGCAGAACCTATGTATATGGAGGGCCGACTCTGCTCAATTCATAACACATAATCAGAAAATTGCATTTTGAATGTAGTTTTTTTTCTCTTTTCAGCATTTGGTCAGTGAAAGTTCAGCTCTGAAGTTCAGCCTTAGATAATGCTTTTTACTGCACACCTAAGTCACTTTCTCCAACCTGTTTTTTTTTTTTTTTTTTGTATTGAGACAGAGTCTCGCTTTGTTGTCCAGGGCTAGAGTGAGTGCCGTGGCATCAGCCTAGCTCACAGCAACTTCAAACTCCTGGGCTCAAGCAATCCTGCTGCCTCAGCCTCCCGAGTAGCTGGGACTACAGGCATGCGCCACCATGCCCGGCTAATTTTTTCTATATAT
>VSMD01078119.1:0-27631 GCA_008750895.1 Mirza zaza | reverse complement strand
GTGCCCAGCCTGACCTGTGCTTTTCTGTTATCTGACTGCCCCATACTCCTTTGTTGCTGTGCCAACAAATCTTTTTAAGATCTAAAAGTTTCTTCTGATAATTTTACATGCCCTAAATTAGTTCACAAACTATAAATTTCACTTATCTCTTTCCTAAAGGTGCTATAGGTGATTAACCAAACATATATTTTTAAAAATCTCATTCAATCCATGCCTAAATTCCAGGAGAGTCTTCATCCACTTTCCCTTTATATAGAAAGCAACTGGTCTTAAAGTGGATTTTATTATTTTATAAATAGTATGGTTAAGAAACACCAAAAAGAAAGAAAACACTTCTGTACCCCTTTGCCCTAAAAAACCCCCACATTTTCCTGCATTTGCTTCTAGTCATTATATGTATACCTGTAAATAAGATTTGACCAACGTTTATCAAGCACTTATATGGTGGGTGCTTTTCTGTCCCATCCGCTGCCCGTCGGCTCCTGGCAGCAACCCTCAGAGGCAGGTGCTGCTGTCACCCACATTTGGAAATGTGGCGACTGAGGTGGAGGTTGAGCGATTGGCTTGAGATTCCTAAAATCAGGCTTCCTGTAGCACAACCCACCATATCCACCCTTGTCACCACTGCGGGACTTGGGCACAAGGGGAACTGATGCAAATATGTTGATGCTCATCCCACTTGATGCATCGTGAGTAACAAACTGTCCTTTGTCTCTGTCCACGAGCTCTTCCATCTTCTGCCAGCATCCAATAAACTAGCAGGCTACCTTGTTGCTTGCAAGTAAGGTAGACACCTCAGATCCTTCACAGTTCTTGACACCTCCTAATGCACAAAGCCACTTTGTGGCAACTAAATTCAAGAGGAAGCTTTGTCATGTGGCACTACACGAGCTGGGCTCTTTCACCCACATGTCCTAGTCCTAACCCTATCATCGAATCTAATCTCTTTCCCACAGCAACCCTTCTAGACGCCGAAAGCCCCATTCCACTTCATGTCTTCTGCTCTCCGAGTGCTCTCGGAGTAAAGAACCCTTCAACCAATCCACAGAGGTCAGTTTTGTGTCATCACTGTGAAGCACCACATAACTCTCTAGCAGCCATAGAGAATGTCAGGGAAATCTTCCAGCTGCCTGACTTGACTGCTGCCACAGTCTGTCCCCACAGTATGTGTGTGGCTGGCTGACTGAGCTCACATGCAGGACTCAGAGCTGACTTGACTCAAACAGTATGATCCTGGTTTGGCTCTAATGAACATACTGTCCTTTCTTCACTGCAGGCGTCACACAAACCGAAGGCTCATGCACTGATAAAACTTCTGCCCAGTTTGGCAGCGACCCTTCCACAGCAACCTTTTCCTAAGCCTTTTTCACCCAGCAGGTTACCAAAGCCCAAGCTCTCCTGCCCTGAAGATGCCTACCTCAGACTGGCACACTGGCTCCCCTGTGCTCCACAGTTCAGTCACTTTGTTACAGGGGAATAAGGAGGGCAGCCTGCCCTGCTGAATGCTCCAGGATGGTTTCTATGCTCTTAAACCTCTGTCATCTGCACTATAATTTTGTTAAAAGATAAGTTCATGGATTTTTTTTTTTACACGTCTGATTTTTTTTTTTTAATTTTTTTTGTAGAGATAGGGGTCTTGGTATGTTGCTCAGGCTGGTCTAAAACTCCTGGCCTCAAGTGATCCTCCTGCCTCGGCCTCTGAAAGTGCTAGGATTACAGGTGTGAGCCACACGTCCCCTTGGCCTAGTTCATGGACAATGTCCTTACCCTTTGCAAACTGTCTTTAAGCATTTATTCTCTACCATCTATTTTGAAAACAAGCTTTCTGGTTATTTGAATCACAAAATCTGCTCAATCAGCAGATTTATCTTATGCTAATTTTGGTTTCTTAAGATAACAGTGCTGTTTTCATTACTTTGGTCTGTGGGACTTTTCATAGTATATTTCACTTGATCTTAGCCAAAAGGCCAAGAAGCAGTCACAGTATAGTTCTTTGGCAACGACAACTTCAACATTAAAGAGTTCAATCACTCTTTAATGAGTGATTCCCCTCAAAATAATAAGACTGGTTTTCCAATCTTTCAAACTAAACTACCTTCTGAGTTATATCTAAATTTAAAATCAGGCCACATGCAGTGGCTCATACCTGTAATCCCTGCACTCTGGGAGGCAGAGGGAAGAGGACTGCTTGATGCCAGGGGTTCGAGACCACCCTGGGCAACATAGTAAGACACCATCTCTACAAAAAAAAAAAATTTTTTTTTTTTTTTGAGACAGAGTCTCGCTTTGTTGTCTAGGCTAGAGTCAGTGCCATGGCGTCAGCCTAGCTCACAACCTCAAACTCATGGGCTCAAGCAATCCTGCTGCCTCAGTGTCCCGAGTAAGTGGGACTACAGGCATGCACCACCATGCCCAGCTAATTTTTTCTATATATATTAGTTGGCCAATGAATTTCTTTCTATTTATAGTAGAGACAGGGTCTTGCTCTTGCTCAGGCTGGTTTTGAACTCCTGACCTTGAGCAATCCGCCCACCTCAGCCTCCCATAGTGCTAGGATTACAGGCGTGAGCCACTGCACCCAGCCTCTACAAAAATTTTCAAAATTAGCCAGACATAGTATAGTGGTGTGTGCCGGTAGTCCCAGTTACTTGGGCTCAAGCCTCCTGCCTCAGCCCTGGGAATAGCTGGGGCTACAGGTGTGCTAATTTTTTCTTTTTTTTTTTTTGTAGAGATGGGGTCTCTCTCTTGCTCAGGTTACTCTCAAACTCCTGACTGCAAGGAATCCTCCTTCCTTGGCCTCCCGGAGTGCTAAGATTATAGGCATGAGTCACCACGCCCTACCCCTATCTCTTAAAAATAAATAAATAAAATAAAATAAATTTAAAGTCATAATTTCCATTAAACTTCAACAAGGACAGCCGGGCACAGTAAGGACAAGAGTGACTGCTGGCATCTAGTGGACACGAGACAGGGACAGTCCCACACAAATAATCCACATGCACAAACCAAAAGGCAGTGTGCAATGTACTCCCACTGAGAAACACTCCTCTAAGAAATGCAAATACAACTCCTATTACATACAACACATATTCTGGGGACAGGAAATAGGAGGGAAAAAGACAAACAGAGCCCTCTGCCTAAACGGGAACCCACTAGGCTAGACACCTACACCACAAGTTATAAAGCAAAAGGCAAGTGCTGAGGAGTGCACAAATAAAGGTGGCACAGTGGCACTGGTGAACCAAAGGGGTGGACCAGAGCAGACACCAACAAGCCACCCAGCCAAAAGTCAACCCCCTCTGCCACGCTAGCAAAACTCCAGTTTTGTGTGTGCACTAATCCTTCCTTGTGACCCCAGTCAGGGACTGTAAATCTTGCCTAGTCTAAACCTGTACCGTCTAATACCTGGCTAGTGCATACTTGAAACGCAACTCTTCCAAGTCGAAATGTGCTGGCCGGACACAGTGGCTCACACCATAAAAAGTGGGGGAACAAAGATGTAGAGGAAGATGTTTGGACACCCTTAACATTAAGTTGGTATTATTCAAACTAGGCTGTTATAAGTTAAAGAAGTCAACTGAAATCCCTAAGATAACTCTATAAACACAGAGGAAAGAAGGGAATCCAAAAGGTGCATTATGAAAAATCAACTAAATATTTAAAAAAGGCAGTAATGGAGGAATCTGAGGGAAAAAAGCATATAAGATATCCAGCAAACAAATAGCTAAATGGCAGAAATAAGTCTTTTTTAACATTACTTAAAATGTGAATGAAATAAACTCTTCACTTAAGAGAGGATGCCATTGAACATCATGATGTATTGAAAAAAAGAAAGAGAGGTTGCAAGAATAAATTTAAAAACAGGGGCCACCTATATGCTGTCTACAAGAGATTCACTTTATATACAAAGCCACAAGGAGGTTAGAAGTAAAAGGATGGTAAAGTTAACTCCATGAAAGTAGCAACCAAAAGAGAACTGCAGTGGCTATATTGTTATCTGACAAAATAGATTTTAATTCCAAAAAAATTACAAGAGATAAAGTACATTATATATAGATAAAAGGTTCAACCCATCAAGAAGATCTAACAATTATAAACACACACAACTAACAACAGAGCCCCAAAACAGATGAAGCAAAAATTGACAGAATTGAAGGAGAAATAGTATTGTCTAAAACAGTACTAAAATAATAAAGACTTCAATACCTCACTATCAAAGCAGCAGAATATAAATTCTTCTCACAAGCACATAAACACTGTTCACAACAGACCACAAGTCTTTTTTTTTTTTTGAGACAGAGTCTCACTCTGTTGCCCAGGCTAGAGTACCATGGCGTCAGCCTAGCTCACAGCAACCTCCAACTCCGGAGCTCAAGCAATCCTTCTGCCTCAGCCTCCCTAGTAGCTGGGACTACAGGCATGTGCCACCATGCCCGACTAATTTTTTCTATATATTTTCAGTTGGTCAATTAATTTCTATTTTTTTTAGTAGAGATCGCTCTTGCTCAGCCTGGTTTCGAACTCCTGACCTTGAGCGATCCGCCCACCTCAGCCTCCCAGAATGGTTTCGAACTTCTGACCTTGAGCGATCCGCCCACCTCAGCCTCCCAGAATGCTAGGATTACAGGCATGAGCCACCGAACCTGGTCCACAAGTCTTAATACACTTAAAAAGATCAAAATCATACTAAGTATCTTTTCAGACCATAAAAGAATGCAACTAGAAATCAAAACAGAACTAAAGAACTCACAATTATGTGGAAATTAAACATATTCTTGAATAACCAATGGGTCAAATAAGATACCACAAGGGAAATTAGAAAATACCTTGAGACAAATGAAAACAAAACATGGCATACGGGGCAGGCCGGGGGGGTGCAGAAGGGGATGGGTATACACACACCTAATGGATGCTGTGTGCACCATCTGGGGGATGCACACACGTGAAGCTCTGACTAGGGTGAGGCTAAGGCAATATATGTAACTAAACATTTGTACCCCCATAATATGCTGAAATAAAAAAAAAAGGAAAAGACACCATGGCACTCTAGCCAGGGCAACAGAGTAAGACTCTGTCTCCAAAAAAAAGAAAAGAAAGTGGGGGCTGGGCATGGTAGCTCACGCCTGTAATCCAAGCACTCTGGGAGGCCAGGGGATCACTGGGGGCCAGGAATTCAAGATCACGGTGAGCAACCCATTGAGACCCATCTTTACAAAAAACAGGAAACTTAGCCAAGCATGGTGCTAAGCACCTGTAGTCCCACAAACCATGCACCTGAGAAGGATTTATTTATTTTCTTTTGAGACAGAGTCTTGCTCTGTTGCCTGGTAGAGCCTGCTGGCTTGGTGTCAGCTTAGCTTATAGCAACTTCAAACTCCTGGGTTCAAGGGATCCTCCTGCCTCAGCCTCCCAAGTAG
Organism: Mirza zaza; assembly: GCA_008750895.1. Lineage (NCBI taxonomy): Eukaryota > Metazoa > Chordata > Mammalia > Primates > Cheirogaleidae > Mirza > Mirza zaza. Next base: position 22,214 of record VSMD01078119.1, on the reverse strand, counting down.
CTGAGACTACAGGCGTGTACCACTACACCCAGCTAATTTTTTAAAAAATATTTTTAGTTGCTCGGCCAAATTTTTTTCTACTTTTTAGTAGAGACAGGGTCTCGTCTCACCCTTGCTCAGGCTGGTCTGGAACTCCTGACCTCAAGCAATCCTCCCAACTTGACCTCCCATAGTGCTAGGATTACAGGCGTGAGCCACCACGTCCAGCCCTGATAAGGGTTTAATATCCAGAAAATATACAGAACTTCTACAACTCAACAATCAAGAGACAAACAGCCAATTAAAAATGGGCACAAGACTTAAATAAACATTTTTCCAAAGATACGCACATAATTTAAGCACACAAAAACATGCTCAACATCCTTAGCATGAGGAAAATGGAAACCAAAACCATAATGAGTTACTACTTCACATCAACTAGGGTAGCTATAACTTACAAGAAAAAAAAACAAGGAAAATAACTAGTGTTGGCAAGGATGTGGAAAAATTGGAACCCTGTATGCTGCTAGTGGGAATGTAGGATGTTGGAGCTACTGTGAAAATCAATTTGACAGTTCCTGAGAATGTTAAACATAGAATTACCATATGATCCAGCAATTCTACTCCTACATACACATCCCAAAGAATTAAAAACAAGGACTTGAAGACTCAAGCAGATACCTGTATGCCAACATTCACAGGAGCATCATTCACAATAGCTAAAAGGTGGAAACAACCAGTGGCCATCAAAGATGAATAAATAAACACAATATGGTATAGCCACATGATAATTAGTCATCCTAAAAAGGACTAATGTCCTGATACTTGCTACAACATGAATGAACCTTGAAAACATTGTGCTAAGTGAACTAAACCAGACATAAAAGGCCAAATATTCTATGTCATTTATATAAAATGTCTACAACAGGCAAAGTCACAGAGGCAGATAGTAGATTAGAGATTACCAGGGGCTGGGAATGGGGAATAAGAGTTGTTTAATGGGTACAGAGTTTCTATTTGGGTGATGAAAAATTCTGGAAACAGATAATGGTGATGGTTGCACAACACTACAAATGTAATTAAAGTAAATGAATTGCACACTTAAAAATGACTAAAATGGCAGATTTTATGTTATATATTTTAGCAAAATAAAAAAATTAAAGCAAAAATAAATTTTTTTAAAAAAGGAGAAACTTTCAAATTAGGAATCTTTGAATAAACCAAATTAAAAAGAAAACAGTAGGCTGATAAATATTCCCCCAAACACAAAGGATTAATATACACCAGTGGTCCCCACACTAGGGATAACCAGTTTCACGGAAGATGGTTTTTCCATGGACTGGGCAGGGGACGGGGCAAGGACGGGGAGATGGCTTCAGGATGATTCAAGCATGTTACATTTATGTGTAGTCAAATCTCTCTGCTAATCATGATAGTCTGTATTTGTAGCCGCTCTGCAGCACTCGCATTACCGCCTCAGGAGGCAGAGCTCAGGCAGTGATGGGGTCAATGGGGAGAGGCTGTAAATACAGATGCTGCGCAGCCCCAGTTCCTAATAGGCCACAGACTGGGTCGGTGGCCCAGGGTGGTTGGGGACCACAGATATACAGAATTCCTACAATTCAACAAAGAAACATACTACCCTAGTAACAGACTACAGAAATATAAACAGTCAAAAAAGTCAACCGTGGCCGGGCGTGGTGGCTCACGCCTGTAATCCTAGCACTCTGGGAGGCCAAGGCGGGCGGATCGTTTGAGTTCAGAAGTTCAAAACCAGCCTGAGCAAGAGTGAGACCCCATCTCTACTAAAAATAGAAACAAATTAATTGGCCAACTAATATATATAGAAAAAATGAGCCAGGCATGGTGGCACATGATTGTAGTCCCAGCTACTCGGGAGGCTGAGGCAGAAGGATCGCTTGAGCCCAGGAGTGTGAGGTTGCTGTGAGCTAGGCTGACGCCACGGCACTCACTCTAGGCTGGGCAACAAAGTGAGACTCTGTCTCAAAAAAAAAAAGTCAACCGCAATAACAAAATTAAATATGCAAATCAAATTGGCAGCCATGATTTATTTCTGTACGTTTGTTTCATAGGGTCTTTGTCACATACTGACCAACAGTTTTCCTGAGTAGCCCCCACAGAAGCCTTAATTATTGCCTTTAATAAGAAGACCATCATGCCAACAAGGCCAAGTACTTCACACAGGTGCACTTTTTTTTTTTAAGACTAGTCAAGTGCAGTAGTGAGGAGGGGGGAAAGTAGTAGAACAAGGAGTTCAACATGCACTTATTTAACTTGCCATAGAACCCCCTTTAAAAATGCCCAGCAACAGGCCGGGCACAGTGGCTCACGCCTGTAATCCTTGCACTTTGGGAGGCTGAGGCAGGCGGATTGCTCAAGGTCGGGAGTTCGAAACCAGTCTGAGCAAGAGCAAGACCCCCATCTCTACTATAAGTAGAAAGAAATTAATTGGCCAACTAATATATATATAGAAAAAATTAGCCGGGCATGGTGGCACATGCCTGTAGTCCCAGCTACTCGGGAGGCTGAGGCAGGAGGATCGCTTGAGCCCAGGAGTTTGAGGTTGCTGTGAGCTAGGCTGACGCCACGGCACTCACTCTACCCTGGGCAGCAAAGCAAGACTCTATCTCAAAAAAAAAAAAAAAAAAAAATTGACCAGCAACATAAATAACACCAAGGACATGAATGAGCATTTGTGCAATGTTCGTTGAAGTACAAATTGGTACAACATTGCTGGGAAATAATTTAACAGTATAAAGCTGGGCATAGTGGCTCACATCTGGAATCCTAGCACCTGGAGGCTGAGGCAGTAGGATGGTTTGAGCTTAAGAGTTTAAGACCAGCCTGAGCAAGAGCAAGACCTTGTCTCTAATAAAAATAGATAAAATTAGCTGGGCGTGGTGGTGCACACCTGTAGTCCCAGCTAGGTGGGAGGCTGAGGTAGGAAGATTGTTTGAGCCCAGGAGCTTGACTATGAGCTAGGCTGATGCCATGGCCCTGTAGCCTGGGCAACAGAGCAAGACTCTGTCTCAAAAAAGAAAAAAAAAAAATTAACAATATATTGGCCGGGCGTGGTGGCTCACACCTATAATCCTAGCACTCTGGGAGGTCGAGGCGAGCAGACTGCTTGAAGTCAGGAGTTCAAAACCAGCCTGAACGAGACCCTGTCTCTACTAAAAACAGAAAGAAATTAATTAACTAAAAATATATATACAAAAAATTAGCTGGGCATGGTGGCGCATGCCTGTAGTCCCAGCTTCTCGGGAGGCTGAGGCAGGAGGATCCCTTGAGCCCAGGAGTTTGAGGTTGTTGTGAGCTAGGCTGATGCCACGGCACTCATTCTAGCCTGGGCAACAAAGTAAGACTCTGTCTCAAAAAAGAAAAAAAAATTAACAATATATTGGCCGGGCGTGGTGGCTTGCGCCTGTAATCCTAGCACTGTGGGAGGCCAACATGGGCGGATTGCTTGAGGTCAGGAGTTCAAAACCAGCCTGAGCGAGACCCTGTCTCTACTAAAAATAGAAAGAAATTAATTGACCAACTAAAAATATATATAAAAAAAATTAGCCGGGCATGGTAGCGCATTCCTGTAGTCCCAGCTACTAGGGAGGCTGAGGCAGCAGGAGTCTAAGGTTGCTGTGAGCTAGGTTGATGCCACGGCACTCACTCTAGCCTGGGCAACAAAGCGAGACTCTGTCTCAAAAAAATAAATAAAATAAAATAAAATAAAGAATAAGCAAAGATTAAAATAAACAAATGATCAAACAAATATTATGAGATACAGTATAATTATTAAACATTATGTTCATAAAGAGTTTCAAGGCAATGACTAAATAATTATGAAAGTACAAAATAATTATGAAATGGTTTATTAAAAACTGCATGAAAAAAGGCTAGGAGGAACTATGCTAAAGGTTAAGAGTGAATGCTCTTAACCTCCTAGAAGCTTCCAGAAGGTTCACCACCATACCCCTAGTTTATAAAAGGCAACACCCCCAAACTTACTAAGTTCAATTAAAAAAAATTTTTTTGAGACAGGGTCTCACTCTGTCACCCAGGCTCACCACTGCTTACAGCAGCCTTAAACTCCTGGGGGCCTCAAGCAATCCTCCTGCCTTGGCCTCCTGAGTAGCTGGGACAACAGGTGCACGTCACCACATCCCACTGATGAACTGAATGTCTTAATGAGTGGATTATGGGTAATACTTTCTTCCTCAGACTTCACCCCATTATTTCAGTCAAAAAAATTTTATAGAAAAACAAACGTTTGGCCAGGAGTGGTGGCTCACACCTGTAATCCTAGCACTCTGGGAGTGCCGAGGCAGGAGGATTGCTTGAGCTCAGGAGTTCAAGACCAGCCTGAGTAAGAGTGAGATCCTGTCTCTACTATAAACAGAAAGAAGTTACCGGCCAGGCGGGGTGGCTCATGCCTGTAATCCTAGCACTCTGGCAGGTCGACGTGACGTGGGCGGATCGCTCAAGGTCAGGAGTAGGAGACCAGCCTGAGCGAGAGTGAGACCCCATCTCTACTAAAAATAGAAAGAAATTAATTGGCCAACTGAAAATATATAGAAAAAATTAGCCAGGCATGGTGGCGCATGCCTATAGTCCCAGCTACAGGGACTACGGAGGCTGAGGCAGGAGGATCCCTTGAGCCCAGGAGTTTGAGGTTGCTGTGAGCTAGGATGATGCCACGGCACTCTAGTCTGGGCAATAGAGTGAGACTCTATCTCAAAAAAAAAAAAAAAAAAAAAAAAAAAAAGAAATTACCAAAACAACTAAAAATATAAAAAATTAGCTGGGCACAGTGGCGCGTGCCTGTACTCCCAGCTACCCGGGAGGCTGAGGCAGGAGGATTGCTTGAACCCAGGAGTTTGAGGTTGGTGTGAGCTAGGCTGACGCCACGGCACTCTAGCCCAGGCAAGAGAGTGAGGCTCTGTCTCAAAAAAAAAAAAAAAAGAAAAACAAGGCCAAGCGCGGTGGCTCACGCCTGTAATCCTAGCTCTCTGGGAGGCCGAGGAGGGCAGACCGTTTGAGCTCAGGAGTTCGAGACCAGCCTGAGCAAGAGCGAGACCCCATCTCTACTATAAATAGAAAGAAATTAATTGGCCAACTAATATATATAGAAAAAAAAATTAGCCGGGCATAGTGGCACATGCCTGTAGTCCCAGTTGCTTGGGAGGCTGAGGCAGCAGGATTGCTTGAGCCCAGGAGTTTGAGGTTGCTGTGAGCTAGGCTGACGCCACGGCACTCACTCTAGCCTGGGCAATAAAGTGAGACTCTGCCTCAAAAAAAAAAAAAAAAAAAGAAAAACAAACGTTTAAAGGGAACAAAGCTGAGCTGCTATGGTAAAAATGCAGTCTCTAGGAAGTGCTCACTTCCCATCCACCCTCCCCTCTCTGTACTGCAGCCAGGGCATTTACTGGGCAGCTCCTAAGAACCAGCACCCTGCTGTCCAGGCCTGGAGCTAGGCTGCCATGTCTTTATCAACCTGGCTCTGCTTTCACCCCAACTGGGTGGACCTTAGGGGAGTCTGGGTTGAAGGTTCCCATGCTAGCCCAGTATCTCCAATGCAAGAAGATCTGAGGTCCAGCTGTGGGGTACAAGTAGGGACCCTAGTGAGGTCAGTTGCCAAGAATGCCTTAACTAGGGAAGTAAGAAATGCTTCCTTGAAATGCTCTTCATCTCAACCCAAGGGGCCTGGAAGAAGGTGACAGATGGGACTGAGAGGGCAGTGTGCACAGGGATGAGAGCAGCCCTGGCGGTGCCTTACTGTCTCCAGGACCAGCTTCCTCAAATGGAAGGTGAGGGTGTGGCCTGGACACTTCCCAGAGCCTCAGCCCAAGCACACTGGGATGCCACCAGCCAGCCTCCACCTTTGGCTTGGTGAGACTTTGGCCCACTCTTCCACAGGCTCTGCCAACATGAAACCGGGGAGGCCTTGGCATGAGCTAGGGCAGAGTCGGCCACCAGCAAGCCACCCTCAGAGCTGACTTGCAGGCTCTCAGGCCACTGAGTTCATAGGGTGAGACTGCACGAGCCTTACTGCTTAAAACCACCCATTCCTTCTTATCATTTTCCAAAGAGCCACAGATTAACTGCTTGTTTCTTGTATCAGGAGAATACAAAGTCTCAATTAGAAAAGGGACAGGTGGTCTGATGGTCCTGGCCATCCTATGGTCCCTACAGCACTTAAGAGCTTCGGTCACAGGCTGGCCCCTCACACCCTGTGCCCCGAGCCCCACCAACCTTCTAAAATCTAAAGGACTTATCTTAAAAGCAGATGGGAAATTCCTAGGTTTAAACATTCTGAGCATGTACTAAACCATTACAAAGCATATCTTTTCTTTGTTATCCAAATAACTACCAAAATAAACTATAAATTCAGTATTTACTGATAAAGTTCCAAGGACTTTTTAAAAAAGGCATGATCTCATCATCAGCATCAAGAAGAAAGCATCTTTACGAGCATGTTCTACGTTCTGCCTTGGCAAAGTAGCCAATCTGCCCATAAGAAAAGATTATATACAAAGGCAGGACTACGTCAGACACAGGGAAGGGCCTGAGGCTCTGTGGGCAAAGCAGGGAAGAAAAGGAAGAGAGAAGGTGGGTGGATGTAGAAGACCAGGAAAGATGGGGTACACTCACGCACGAGGTCAAGGTTGTGAGCCAGGGTGGCTGGAAGGCTACCCAGCGTCCAAGTGAGGCCACCTGGTGGACAGACAGTACAGGCCCAGGAGAAAAAGCAGAAATGGAGACAGAGGCATGGAATTCTTCCCGCCCAGCGCAGTAACCTAACACAGGGGCCCCAGAGACAAAACAGACAGAGAGGAAGGAAGGAGACTAGGGAGGCCCATGTTTGAAAGTGAGGAGGAAGCAGCAGCAGGACAGAAGCGAGTGTCACGCTGGCTGCAGGACTAGGGGCCGGGATACTGCCGGGGCTCCAAAGGTTCAGGAGGCAAGCGAGAGCCTCTGACCTAGGGCTGCCGAGCCAGAGGTGTGACAACAGAGGGGAGCCAGAGGTGTGACAACAGAGGGAGCCTGTGGGCTTGGAGTGAAGCAGTTTCAGGGAGGCGGGAGAAATGGGGACTGCAAGCTAGAGTTAAAGGCTGGACAAGTCTCTGAGAGGTTGAGGGGATCAAAGGATGGAGAAAGAGCAGACCTGACATCATGGGTACAAAGGCCCAGGGCAGCCACTGTTAAGACGACCTTGAACCTGTCAGAAGACAGGAGTCTGAGAGACAGGGAGAGCTGGGTTGTGGGGGCAGACACTGGGGACACAAGCCCCAGAAAAGACATGGGGTGAGGAGAACATGTGGGCAGTTAGGAAGGGATTTGAGACACATGGGAGACACGTGTTGGAGGGTGCCAGGAGTAAAGCCCCACAGGTGTCCAGAGGGTAGAGAGACAGATGCAAAACCAAGGCGAAAAGCAGAAGCTCTAGATGGGAATGATGCCTTTTCCCAAAAGAGGTCAAAGGAGGTCTCCTCCTGACAAGTAAGACCAGGCACACAGGAGCCAGGAAGCCAGAAAAGAACGAGAGCAGAGATACATACTCGGTTTCCCTGTGTCGATAACCACAGATCTGGAAAGCTCAGGACCCCTGAATTTTACAAAACCAGTGCAAAGATGTGATTCTCCTCAGGAACCCAAGGCTACGCTCCCTACCTTATCACTCTAGAGTGACAGCCCTCTTCTGCACCTCTGCTGGCTGCCTAGACTAAGAGCCTACTTAGGAGCAAAGAGATAAGTCCAACAGCACACACATCACCTTAAAGAACAATCTGATAAGAAGTGGAAGTGTTCAATACTCACAGGAACAATAAGCCCTTGCCAAGTCAATAAATTAGCTTCATCAACCTGGATGTTACGGAAGTTTTTCATTCCACATTTGCGGATTTCTTCAAGCTCCTGTTGATTAACAAAGCATAAAGGGGGGTCAAATAGGGAAAAGCACCACATATTAAGATCCCTCCTGATTCCCTCAAATTAAACCAAGTGACGACATCACCGATGACATAATTTGGCAGTGAGGGACAGACCGTGTCTGGTGTAGTTAAGGAGGCATGGAGCCATAAGGTCGCTGCCTCTACTTGTGCCCCAGATCAAGGCCCCCACCTCAGTGTATCCCCTGGACATGATGGGGGAAACGTGCTTCTGCAGATGCACCACCTACTCTCTGGATTGCTCACCTGCCTATTTAAATACCCCCAGCACCCTGCACCGGCAGACATGCAGCAGGAGCTACATGAGGTGCTACCAACCTGACTTCTTCTCCAGGCAAGACTTACTAAGCACCGACTACGCATCAGATGCCGAGAACACAAAGAGGAGAAACACTGGGATGAGGAGCAAACCAGAGGCAGACGCACACCCACGAAGCTCTCTACCCAGCGTGATCTCAGAACTCCACCTCAACGTGGGCATGTAGCAAAAAGAACTATCCAGGCTGGGATAGGGAAGAGGACAGGAAACCGTCACTGAACCTCGGTTTCCTTAACTGGAAAACAGGGGTAATAAGACCTAGAGCTGCAGAAAATGAAGGGGAAGTCATGCTGCAAGCCGCAGGACTCCTTGCAAATAACGAGGGGTGATTATTACATCAACAGTCAATGCAACAAATGCCACTTCATCCACAAAGCACAACTTCATGACGTCAGGATGTGCCTGAGATGTCTTCAGAATTGTCTGTCACTTGATTTTTAACTGTGCACCAGCCTGACATCTCCTGTTGCCTCCCAACACCTCAAGTGAATGTCCGGCAGGTGTTATAACGCAAGCCGCCCAGTGTGCATCCTCTCACCAGCACACCAGCCTTGCCAACAATCTTCTGCTCTCAGACTCCTGGAGTGCCACTCCACCCCACCACCTCAGGCTGGTCTCTGGCACGACAGCCTCCTCCACACCTCTCAGGCGCCTTCTCTCCTGTAGCCCGAGCAGCACCCAGCTGAGCCCTGCCTCTTCTGCCAGGCTGCTTTCTCTGGCCTAGCCCACATACCCTCTAGAACTGGGAAGGCCTCTCCTTGTGGGGTGTCACGGCTCACAAAAGCAGAGAGGCTCCTATCAGCCCCCATATCAAGCCCAAAAGAGACTCTGCACCCTACACTCCCATCACACAGCAGCAGTTTATAAGGTACACTGGGGCTACACAGGCACAGAAGGGGGAAACGAGCTAGTGTCACAGAGTTGGAGGATGAATAGGGTGCCTGGCCCAGAGTAGTCAGAGAAGGAGAGTGCATTAAATGAACCAACACAGAAGAGGCAGTTGGGACACGATGGCACCTCATGGCAGGCAACAAGCACGAGTTTCTTCCCACGGGCTGCTTGTGAACCTTATCTGCCCACCACAGCCGCCTGGACCTGGGCCCAGCCCCAGAAGTTCTGGTCCAGCAAGTGTGGATGGAGCTCGAACATTTTAAGAAGCTGTGCAGCGAGAGGAGATGATTTTAAGAAGCTGTGCAGCGAGAGGAGATGATTTTAAGAAGCTGTGCAGCGAGAGGAGATGCACTGCAGTGCTGAGGGATGGATCCATTTCCAAGAAAGGCCCAAAAGTGCTGTGAACAAGGAGCTAGCGGCCAGGGCTGAGACCCCCTTGTTGGGGGATGGGGTGGCCTGGCCCCTCTTCCTGACCTATAGGAGAGAAAGCAGGGAACCTGAGGGACCACTCCAACCTGTCCCCTTGTCTTCCTAACCCAGAACTCATCAGAAACACCTCCCTGGGGACTATGCAGCCTGGGCAGACTCAGGAAGCAGAAGAGGTCCCATGCCCACACTACCACTCCATCCACTCCCCAAACTGAACAAAGCTTGACAAGGGCAGGGGTCAGAGAACCCCAGCACTGCCAAGCCTGGCTCATAGTGGTGCTCCAACATTTGCTTAATGAACAGGTCAGTGAATGCAAGGGAAGCCAGGGCTTTGGAAGGAGAAAAAGACCTGTGATGGAAAGATTGTCCACAAACATAGTACCAATGCTATATTTTGGCTTTCTGGTCCTTGGCTCAAGATACTCAAGTAAGATATTTGGCTAGGGACAGAAGATACCATGCATGTTCCTTAAAGCCTGAGTCCTATCAAACAAAATGCTTCAAACCAAATACAGCCAGGAAAAAACATTCCAGATAGAACTCTGAAACCAGACAACTAAAAAGGGCCGGGCGCGGTGGCTCACGCCTGTAATCCTAGCACTCTGGGAGGCCAAGGCGGGCGGATCACTTGAGGTCAGAAGTTCAAAACCAGCCTGAGCGAGACCCCATCTCTACTAAAAAAAAATAGAAAGAAATTAATTGACCAACTAAAAATATATATATATAAAAAAAAAAAAATTAGCCAGGCATGGTGGCGCATGCCTGTAGTCCCAGCTACTCGGGAGGCTGAGGCAGTAGGATCGCTTGAGCCCAGGAGATTGAGGTTGCTGTGAGCTAGGCTGACGCCACAGCACTCACGTCCAATAGTCATGGGAGAAAAACAAATGTTAAAATAACCTGTAAATCTACATACTAACAATATGAAGTATGGGTGATAAATCCAAGAAGGTAAATTTCATAAGAATTACAAAAATAGGGCAAGATGGGACTCAAGTGCAACATGGCAGTGAAAAACTGTATCTCGCTCAGAATGAGAGGAAGCAGTGTGGGCAGGGGTGCAGGGAGGGCACTATCAGTGCTGTGGTATCAAGGAGATTCATGATATCAAGGTAACAGCACTCCTGCCCTCAGAGTAAACCACACACCTCCTGGCCAGATGGAAGAATGGGCACACTGATGACGCTAATGACAGCAGAGTTGGGAGGCTCAGAGAACCCAAAGCAGGGTTACCAGGTAAACTTTAATTTACTTCACTGTTAAATTAAGTTCTCCAAAGACAGAAGAGGCACCCGCCTTTGGGTAATTCTAACCAATAAGGAAGAACTGATTATAAGGCAGAAGTGAGAGAAACTGAGATAAACACGCCCTGTCATCGTTAGGGAATGCTGAGCACCCTGTGGCAGAGGGTTTCTCAACAGGGTGTTGCCAGCATCCAGGCAGGACTCTGCACCTGAGCATCCTGAGCCCTTCCCACGAGATCGATGCCAGGCGTTGTGACACTGCCCCACCTCCATTTCCCAACATCCCCTGGAGCCCCAGCTGAGAACCACTAGCACTATCAGTGGCCAAGATGCTAAATGTCCCACACTGCACAAGACAGCCCTGCAGACAAGAAATGTTTAGCCCAAAATGCCAATCATGCCTTACCGAGGAAAACAACTTCAAGAAGATGGATTCAAATCATTCAGAGAAAAGGTAAGTTTTGTTTTTTTCTTTTTGAGACACAGTCTCTCTCTGTTGCCGGGGCTAGAGTGCCACGGTGTCAGCCTAGCTCACAGCAACCTCAAACTCCTGGGCTCAACCAATCTTTCTGCCTCAGCTTCCCGAGTAGCTGGGACTACAGGCATGTGCCACCATGCCTGGCTAATTTTTCTATATATTTTTTTTAATTGGCCAATTAATTTCTTTCTATTTTTAGTCAAGCCATGGTCTCACTCTTGCTCAGGCTGGTCTCGAACTCCTGACCTTGAGCGATCCTCGTGCCTCAGCCTCCCAAAGTGCTAGGATTACAGGCGTGAGCCATGCCTCCCGGGAAAAGATAGGTTTTATCTGAAGATCTGAGACCCAAAAAGGCAAAATGACTCAGGACGGCAAACCCTCAAGCAAAACAGTGCTCCTGTAGCTGAGAATCCTCCCGATGAAGAAGAATTTAAAGAAACTAATGTAAATGCAAAGAGTTTGAATTCAAAAGGGCATTACAAATGATGGAAGAAAGGACCCTGACACAGAAAAGCTGGCCCAGCTCTAGAAGAACAGAGTCAGGAAGACCAAAGCTTAGAACAAGAGCTTACAAAATATGCACCCCCAAAAGCTGGTTTCAGTTGTACTCTGAGCAAGAAGCGGCCTGAGTCAGCAGCTCAGGGCTGATGGTGCATACTGACAAACCAAGAGACAAGAGTTCGAGAGAAAGCAGAACCAGCCACCCACACGTTCCTTCCCCTGGCAGCAACAAGCAGGCTTCCTAGCCAGGGCAGGTGGCCCGGGAGAAACAGCGCAACACTTCTCAGAATGAGGTCCACTGCTGAGCTCAGAAGTGGATTTCAGCATATAGAGGGAACGTGAAAGAAATCAAAGGTGCTGCCCAACTCTTGAAAAGAGCTTGATGCCCACTCTAGGGCAAAGTGTGGAGTGGTGGCAGAAAGGGACTACTACCCAAGAGCTTGGCAGGCACTCACAAGAGTGATGGTTCCCGGGCTCCAGCAGGAGGGCACTGCTCCAAGTCCTGAGAAGAGGAGGAGAGCAGGAGACTGCTGCGCACTGCCAGCACACCGCCACCCAGCACAGGTGTATGCACCTGAGTTTTGGCAAAGTATTTAACAGAGTTTTTCTTTTGGGGGGAGTCTACGATGAGGCCTAGAAAACTGTTCAAAATCTCCCCAAGTAATCCTCACACAAGGCTAGGTTTGAGAACCCCTCAGGAACCACTAATTTGTGGTCACAGTCCTCTTTAAGAAATCCAAAAGAGGCCGGGCGCGGTGGCTCAAGCCTGTAATCCTAGCTCTCTGGGAGGCCGAGGTGGGCGGATCCTTTGAGCTCAGGAGTTCGAGACCAGCCTGAGCAAGAGCGAGACCCCATCTCTACTATAAATAGAAAGAAATTAATTGGCCAACTAAAATATATATAGAAAAAATTAGCCGGGCATGGTGGCACATGCCTGTAGTCCCGGCTACTTGGGAGGCTGAGGCAGCAGGATTGCTTGAGCCCAGGAGTTTGAGGTTGCTGTGAGCTAGGCTGACGCCACGGCACTCACTCTAGCCTGGACAATAAAGTGAAACTCTGTCTCAAAAAAAAAAAAAGAAATCCAAAAGAACTAGAAAACTCTTCTCCTCCCCCAAAAAAACATATAGCGAACCCCCCTCAATGAGCCCAACTAATATCCCCTGGTGTAGCCCAAATGGACAGTATGCATAATCCCAAGTCGGCCTGGCGATTTCCTCCCTCTCTATCTTTTTCCAGGATGTCTCCTGGAAGGATGGCCACAATTGGCTGGCCTATCCCCAGCCCCATGTTCCAAACCTGCTCATCTTTCAAAGCCTCTCTCAAATGCCCCTTCTTCTAAGAAGCCCCCAGAGCCCTGGTTAACGTGATGCTCCTTTCTCTCAACAGCCACTATATTTCTGGACAAGATAGGTTAAGTAGAGGCTGGATCAAGAGCTAGGGATATTGTCCAACGCTAAAGCAGCGACAGCCTGGAGTTGCCCTGGAGGGAAGCAAGTGGACAGAGACATGGTCAGGTGCCACACATGCAGGGAGGAACAAATGCTCACAGGCTTAAGGACTGAAAAGGCTCTAAGAGTCCCTGAAGACGAAATGACATCCCAAGTATTAGAATGGAATTATTTTAGAGATACAGTAATGGCCTGGACATGGTTCCAAAGAGTTAATTAACCTTTCACCTGGTACAGGACATGAGCCTTAGCAGCAGCATGAAAAACTGGCTGGTTTAGATCAAAGGTGTGTGCGTTCAATGTCCACGCAACCCTGAGCTATTCGGAGCCAAATGGCAAATCCAGTCTGGGACCCACACTTTAGAATACTGCATTAAATGGAGGCTGCTCAGGACAAGAGCTGCAAGGACCTTATCCTACCAGGAACAATCAAAAGAACCAGGGACTTTTGGCCTGGAGAACAGATTTGAAGATGACATAGTATCTGTCTTCAAACATGAAACAGTTTACCTGCAAAAGAGGAGTTCAATTTTCTATATGAGTGAAGAAAAAAGAATCAGGGCCAACAAGTGTTAGCTATTCCAGGTATCTTTTAGCTCAGTACCACAACTTCGTTAGCATTTAATGCCACTTCCATGTGGCCCAAGTCCCCTGAACAATGGGCAGCAAGCTGCCATGTCACTATAGATGCTGAAGTGAGTGGGGGGAAGTAGGCAGCCACTGGTTGAGGCTGTCAGAAAGAAGCCACCTGCAATGGGCAGGGCTGGGCTAGACGCCCTGTTCGGTCTCCTCTGAAGCCAGTGCCATAGGAACAGGTGAAGGGTTGTATGGAGAAATAATCAGTGAGGCCAGCCAGGGATGCTTCAGATGTCAGATCAATGCTATGGACAGTAGGTGTCAATGCAAGGGCACTTGTACAGTGTGAACAAGCATATCCAATATCATCATGTCACTTTACATTTGTTAAATGAAAAAAGGTGCGTTATATTCCTAAAATAAAAAAAATACAGAAAATAAAACTTAACTACAGAAAGTAAAGCTGACACCATTTTCTTGGCTGTTGAAGCTGAGTAAAAAGACCTGAGAAATGCTTCGCTAAGGAGTCTTTAGGTCAAAGCAAGGGAAGCCCAGCGGACACCAACGGAGGGGAAGAGCTTTGTTTGTTGAAGAGAGGCTTTGAGATGGGCCTTGAAGGAAGGGGGAGGAAAAGAGAACTACTAGAAAGAAGAGAACAGGTGTCCGTGTGTGGGAAACATGTGTAGACACAGGACAGAAATCACTGGGAGCACGAGGAAAGCAGCAAGGCAGTGGGTTTGGCTGGAGCACTGGCATCAGAGCACTGGCACGTGCTCTCAGCCAGGGCATCATCTGAGGGCCCAGGGAGCTGTTCAGTACTCACAGGCACAGAGGCAGGGGGTGGGACAGAAGGAGAGAGACACTAACTGTGGCTAGGCCCCGCGAGGGACCTACTTCCTGCATCAGCCCCCAGGGCAGGATGGGCATCTTGTCCGGTAATGCTCAGGGTAATGCTTAAGCATCACTGCTTAAGAACCACCACATTCATGTCACCCAGTCCTTTTAGCAAGGAAAAAAATCGAGGCCCTGATTACGGGGTGTCATTTCCACAGCTAGAAACAAGCTCCTGAAAGGGCTAAAACCTTCCACTGAGCTAGGCACATGGAAGCAAAGAAGAAATCTCTGTGACCGCAAAAAGTCAAAAGTCACAGAAACCCAGAAGTTGTTCTGAAACTTTTTTTAAAAAGTGAATGCAGGCCAGGCAAGATGTCTCACGCCTGTAATCCTAGCACCCTGGGAGGCCAAGGAGGGCAGACTGCTCGAGGTCAAGAGTTCAAAAGCAGCCTGAGCAAGAGCAAGACCTGTCTCTACTATAAAGAAATTAATTGGCCAACTTATATATATATATATATAAAATTAGCCGGGCATGGTGGCGCATGCCTGTAGCCCCAGCTACTCGGGAGGCTGAGGCAGTAGGATTGCTTAAGCACAGGAGTCTGAGGTTGCTGTGAGCTAGGCTGACGCCACCACTCACTCTAGCCTGAGCAACAAAGTAAAACTCCGTCTCGGAAAAAAAAAAAAAAAGTGAATGCTTAAACCAGGTGTGGTGGCACATGTCTGTAGTTCCAGCTGTTAAGGAGGCTAAGGCAAGAGGCCTGCTCGAGCCTAGGAATTTGAGTCCAGCCCGGGCAACATAGAAAGACTCCATCTCTAAAACAAAAATACCTAAAAAGT
The DNA here is from genome assembly GCA_008750895.1 of Mirza zaza. NCBI lineage: Eukaryota > Metazoa > Chordata > Mammalia > Primates > Cheirogaleidae > Mirza > Mirza zaza. Next base: position 6,711 of record VSMD01078119.1, on the reverse strand, counting down.
GAATGCTTACTGTAGCTTATATTGCTTATTTTACTGTTATCTATTCTGAAGATTCCTATAGGCAATAAAATCAGAATATTCCCATTCCCAACCATTTTCTTCAACATTAATTTTATGTAACATACATAGCAATGATGTTTTGATTTAGCAGGTGGTTGCTTTCAATGGTTGCCAAATCGACAGTGGACTAGAAAGAGCTTATGGAGCCAGACAGGCTTGGGCTCAAAACCCGCCCTGCCCTTCACACCAGAAAGCCCGAGTCTACTGTCTCACCTGAAAAATGGTGAGAAGCCCACTTCACAAGGCTCTACTGAGAATTACATGAAATTGTATATAGCGCTTAATACTTAGCATACCTAATAGGTATTCAATTAGTGTTAATTTCATTCCCTTCCATGACTGCATCACATTTCTTAAAATCCAAGACAGTGTCAAGGCACCAACATACATTCTCTATTCTACATAACATGACTTGGATATGATATAGTGTTGACAGCCTATGACCAGAACTCACAGGGTCTTAAATTAGAAATGAATTATGTTCATGGTCGTTAGCACAGTGTTTTCACAAATGACCTGAAGTCTTGCTAGCAGCATGTACATCACCACCACACTCTTCTCAAAGGCATCAGAGTTTGGAGTGTCATCACCTTTGAAATTCAAACAAAGAAAAGAAACAGAGAGATGCTAGGGAAGAGGCAGTCCTGGCATGAGAAGTGGCCATTCACAACATTCTGCACTGTTTACAATTCCCGGCACATGGGACATAATCAGAGCTTCACCACACTCCTGAGATGGGCCAGTCAGGCATATTAGACCCATTTTACAGATGGTAAAGCCAAGGCTCAGAGAGGCCCAAGTCATAGAACTTGTAGAGCGCAGGCCTAGGACTAGAACCAGAGCTGGAACCACACTATTGTAAACATCTCAGCTACTCAAAGCAGTGGGTCAGAGTGGATAACACTTCCATCAGAAACAGGTAGATTGGGGGAGGGGGGGAAAGGGCATTTATTGAAACCTTAAAATCTGTACCCCCATAATATGCTGAAATAAAAAAAAAAAGAAACAAACAAAAAAAAGAAACAGGTAGAGCAGCTAGGACCTTAGGAGGCTCAGCTTGCTCTGGAATAGCACTTCTCAATATTTGCAACAACAAAAGCATTAACATATACAGTATTTTCCCCAGCCCTTCACAGCCAGCAAGTGTCTGCACTGTGCAAAGAATGTTTCTAGGCTCCTCCTGTCCAGGCAAAACAAAACCTGACAGATGGAGCTGGATGTCTGAGCAAAGTTACACAAATCTGCCTTAAATCTATCAAATACCAGCTACACAACCGGTAGGACATTAGTAACTTGAAACAGCTACCCCCTACTTTTGTGTAACTCTATCAAAATGGCTAATTCTAACACAAATGTAAACTTTCCAAGTTTGCACAAGGCAACTGCCAGCAATGACACTAAATCCTGACTTTGAATATAATTTAACACACTGCAAATCTAAACATAAGGCTTCAGAGCCCTTGAATGTCATTCTCTTGTTTCAATATCCAGCAAATGGGACGTGCCCCATGCCAACACACCACCCCTTCCACAGGTCAGCAGTATTTATCACAACTAATACACTCAGCTGTTTCATAATTCTATGAAATCGTTTCATTTTTCTCTTTGTACAATACTGAGGCTCAAACAGACAACATGAACAAGTCGAAGGCAGAAATCAACATCTGAACTCAGATCCCTGTTATTCCACTGCAGCACGCCACCTCTACACAGGTGGGTCCCTTCTCCGAGGTCATTCTAAGAGGACATGACTGAAGAGAGCACTCGAACATAGGTTTCAAGGAACATACTGCCCACAGCTCCCCGGGGAGGAGCATGGTCAAGGCCTAGCTGAGCAGGCTCTCACGCAGACAGCGCCTGGCCACCAGGCCTCGCTCCCGGAATGTGTTTCCATCTCCCTCTGAACATGGTGTGCCTGGCATTCCTGACCTACATTACACACTCCAGTGTCCGGCAGCCCCAACCAGTCTCAGAGCTCCTCCAAGGCTGGGCCACCAACCTCTTCAAGTCTTTCCACAACACACAAAATGACACAAAGCCTGACACAGGGCAAGGGGGCACAATGGGAACTGCCTGTGTGAAACACATGGAGGATCCTTCTGGAAGCTTAGGTTTCTGTGTGCTGAGTTTTCTTAACAAGAGGTCCACTGGTAGAAGCAGACATTTTGCAAACCGTTTCGGAACACACACAGTGGCCCACACCTGTAATTTCCACGCTTCAGGAGGCTGAAGCAGGAGGACTGCTTGAGGCCAGGAGATCGAGACCAGCCTGGGCAACAAAGTAAGACCTTGTCTCTCCAGAAAAATTAGCTGGGCATGGTGGCACACACCTGTAGTTCCAGCTACTTACAAGGCTGAGGCTGAAGGATCACTTGAGCCCAGGAGTTTGAGGCTGCAGTGAGCTATAATAAGGCCACTTGCACTCCAGCCTGAGTGACAAACCAAGACTGTCTCTCTTTTTTTTTTTTTGAGACAAGAGTCTCACTTTGTTGCCCGGGCTAGAGTGAGTGCCATGGCATCAGCCTAGCTCACAGTAACCTCAGACTCCTGGGCTCAAGCAAACCTGCTGCCTCAGCCTCCTGAGTAGCTGGGACTACAGGCATGCACCACCATGCCTGGCTAATTTTTTCTATTTATTTTTAGTTGGGCAATTAATTTCTTTCTATTTTTAGTAGAGACGGGGTCTCGTTCTTGCTCAGGCTGAGCGATCCTCTTGCCTTGGCCTCCCAGAGTGCTAGGATTACAGGCGTGAGCCACCACGCCCAGCCAAGACCATCTCTCTTTTTTTTTTTGAGACAGAGTCTCACTTTGTTGCCCAGGCTAGAGTGAGTGCCGTGGCATCAGCCTAGGTCACAGCAACCTCAATCTCCTGGGCTCAAGCGATCCTACTGCCTCAGCCTCCCGAGTAGCTGGGACTACGGGCATGCGCCACCATGCCTGGCTAATTTTTGTATATATATTTTTAATTGGTCGATTAATTTCTTTCTATTTTTGGTAGAGACGGGGTCTTTCTCAGGCTGGTTTTGAACTCCTGACCTCAAGCGATCCGCCCGCCTCGGCTTCCCAGAGTACTAGGATTACAGGCGTAAGCCACCACCCCAGCCAGGACTATCTCTTAAAACGGAAAAAAAAAAAAAGGAAAAAGGGCTCAAAGGTTGTTCAACTTCTGAGTTATACCCTCTCCCCTACCCACGACGGAGTCAGGCTGTGGCCCCTTTCAGAAAGACACGGAGCACCACCATGAGTCCCGACTTTGACCCCAGTGACTGCTTGTGGTTGCAAATATGCCAGCTACACTAGGGGCTATCAAAATAGAATCTCACCCCCTGCTGAACTATGCTAGGAAGGTGGAGGCAGAATTGGAAAATGAAGTACAGAAAACTATAATCAACTCAGACTTGGAACTGTCAAAAACCAGAACAAACAAAATGCAAACAACCCCCTAACCTGAAATGAATCGTCCTTTCCACCCCAGCCCTCCCTCAAAACCCAAAGCAGCGCTGGAAAAAGCAGGAGCAGGGCCAGAGAGCAGAAGACCTGGGCGGTGGGCTCGGCTCTGCTGCTGGCCTCGGCCTCCTCACCCGTAAAGTGAGGCCACTGGCATCTGCCCTCCAAGGCCCCTCGAGACTGCAATTCTAAAGAGACTGTGTGTGGCAAGGGCCAGCAGGAGAAACTGAATGGCCACCAGAAGCAATTTTCTTAGCTTTCTGCTTCAAGGCTGAAAGAGAAGACAAGAAGCAACGGCATTATTTCTGAGACTGCAACTACATGTTAGAGAGTTGCCTTCAAACCCCCACCCACTGCTTGGCACCTGTCACAGCCTTCCAAAGCACCTGTGCACATCTTTGGACACACTGACTGTCACAGGACAGGAAGACAAAATACACAGGGTGAGATTCTGAGACAAATTTTGAGTTCAAGAGCTGTTCAATTTTGTTAGGAAGAATAAATATTTTTAAACAAAGAAATGTTCATACAGCTAAGTAACCCTTTCACCAACCCTACAAAACAGGTTACCTGGAGGTAGGACAGCACCACAGATGACAAGGGGCTCTGCCTCAGTGGTCAGGCCATGTCCAGGCAGGCCTACCCCAAGCAGGCCCCAACCCACCTTTGCAGCACCATCTCCTGCCAGGCTGGTGGTGGTCTCACTACCCCAGATCATGTCTTGCTCATTCCCAATAATATCTACAAATAGCACACAGTATATGCCAAACACTCTTCTAAACACTTTGTATATATTAATTCATTTAACCTTCACAAACAGATGAAGTAACTAAGGCACAGAGAGGTTAAATAACTTGCCCAGGAACACCCAGCCAAGACATGGCATGCCCAGGATGCAAACTCCAGAACCTGAGCGCTCACCACTATGCTACAGTCGCCCTCTCAGTAGCTTTGCTCTATGCAAAAGCCCCTCTCATCTCCCTTTTTTATTGGTGGGGGGGAGTTAGGTTTGTGTATGTTAGGCGTCCTCAAACTACAGCCCGATGGCCACATACAGGCCGCCTAGCACATTTATACAGCCCCCTGGGTGTTTTTGCCACCACTGCCTGTCCTGCTTAGCAGCTGACTTGTCCCAGGCCCACAGTGCGCACTCTCTAACGGTCTGAGGGACAGTGAACTGGCCCCCTGTTTACAAAGTCTGAGGAGCCCTGGATGTCCTGCAAGCACACAGAAGATAAAGCTGGTCAGAGACACGCCCAGGCAAAACCTCCCACAAGTGGAGTGTCATTTCTCCTGGATGCTATAGTTAAGGACACATACGTATATATATCTGACCCCTCAACCTAAAGGCTATGGCATCTCTCTGCCACCTGTCCTTAAGTCTGTCAGCATTGCCCTTACTGACATCCCTTCACAGAGAGGCAGCTCTTCTAGCAGCTGGCAGGAGAACCTGCCCTGCCAAGGCCAGGCCTGTAGAGGGAGGGTTCCTAGTTCTGGAGGAACCAGGTGCACTGGACATGCCAAAATAGGGTAAAACCAGGCCAGCTTCCCAGTGCTTCTGAAAAGTACCTCAGGGGCTGGCCTAACTTAAACCCACAGCAGGGACAACACAAGGTCAGAAGCAGGCAGCCGGTACGAAGGAGTAGGTAGATTGGCTTTGGGGCTCCTCAGGGCATCTCTCATAGCCACTGCCCACAGCCATTCTAGAGGACAAAAGAGATTCAACCTCCCTGGCCACCAGGCCCCTTTCTTCTTCAATTGCTGAAACCCTACTCATTCTTAAAGTGCCAGGCTAAGTTCCACTTCCTCCTCAATGTCACGGGGTCTTTCCCTCCCCTCCATGCCACTATTCAGTTGGCATACATCCAGCACACAGTGATGTCCCCCTCTATGACCTCCTCAAGGACAGAGCCCAGGCGAGCTGAGTCTCAGGGATACGAAGTTACCCTGGTGCAGAGAAGAGACAGGGACGCCAATCAAGAAATCGAGAGTGCGCAAGGCATGCTGTGTTTAGGGGATTCCACAGGCAAGTGGGCAGAGACCAGGCTGGCAAGACCAGACCCTGAAGGAATATGCTAAGGAACCTGGACTGTTTAAGCTGGAGCCCCAGCCTCATTCTCACCAGCTGGCCACAGTTCCCATCTCTGAGAGCAGGGCCTGGCCTCCTGCATTTCCCTAACGCTCCGCGCGCCACACACCACGCTGATGCGCTGCTGGTCAGGGATCGTGTGGGACAGAGGCAGACTCACTAGGGAGCACAGACAAACCCTTGAGGAGTCCAAAGCAGATGTCCCCCGCAGATGGCAATGGCCTCAACTAAGGCAGTGGCAGTGGAGATGGAAGGTGTGGTCCAGCAGAACCTGGCAGGTGGAGGGTTGGGATGGTATCCCCCCACCCCAGGTTTTTCCTTGGGAGTCTGAGTCAAAAAGTGGACCATTAACTAAGCAAGAAAGACAGGAGTAAGAAAAGTGTGGAGAGAGAGAGAGACAGACAGACAGACAGACAGACATAGGATGAGCCTAGACTTACATGACTACCGGTCGAGTCCAGGCTCAGGAGGGATTTCCCTGTGGTTCTCTATGCTTTAATTCCTAACTTACTATGTGGCAGAGAAAATGGAAAATGTCTCTTGAACATTTGGTGATAAATGTTCCACTAAAATGAGAATACTTTCAAGTGACCTGGTATAGTAAAACACTAAATCAACAACTTTCTAATTTAGAGTTTTAACAAGATTAAAAAAGGCCCCAGTACCCTGAGACAAGTGTTTCTGTTCTAGCATATATCTTAAAAGGTCCCAAATGTTGGAATAATTGAGTATACTCTCTTTCCCAGTGCCTGTCCCAATTCTCTTTTATTGTAATAGAGAAACGTTTACAAAGAACATCATTAAGGGAGGCTGAAACAGTCCCAACTTACTGGAATGCATGAATTTCGGATAAAAGATGCAATGCTATTCTCAATTTGCAAAACCCCAGTGGAGTCAGGACATTTACACTGGCGTAACATCATGTATAAAACCCCCTCGCCTCCCTCACACATGCACCACCACCAGACACAGTCACTGCTTTATCATGTCAATTACCCAACCTCAGAGAATCTAAACCTATATACTAAACAGCAAACTAGTTCATTGCTTAGTACAATGAATTCCAAGGAATGAACTGTTATTTCATGACCTCTCCTGCTTGCTTACATGTGATT
>VSMD01078115.1:0-26281 GCA_008750895.1 Mirza zaza | reverse complement strand
TTGCTCAGGCTGGTCTCGAACTCCTGAGCTCAAACGATCCGCCCACCTCGGCCTCCCAGAGAGCTAGGATTACAGGCTTGAGCCACCGCGCCCGGCCTAAATTTAAATCTTAATTCTACTCTCCTCAGTTATTGATTGCACAAAAGATATGGTAAACTTTGTAGGGTTATTGTGAGAATTGAGTGAAATAAAATATACAATATTGCCTAATCAATTATCTAGTTATTATTAATAGTAGGCACTTAATGGCTATCTGTTATTTTTACGTATTTTTAAATGGTCATCTCTGATGACAGTTTTTTTAGAATGACCTTCAAAAAGCTATTGCTGAGTGCAATGGCATGTCCCTATAGTCACAGCTACTTGGGGGTGCTGAGGCAGGAGGATTACCAGAGTGCTTGAGTTTGAGGCCAACCTGGGCAACATAGTGAGACCCCCATCTGTAAAAAAACTCCAAAGCCCTCAAAACCATAAAGCTATTGCTAAGAAGTATTAAAGAAGTATTCTTGTGAATTTAGTAACTTCATTTATACACTATAAACTGGGCCAAAATAAACTCTTTTTTAATTGTTCATTTGCATCTCTGTTTCAAGGAATAGAGAATTGAAAGTTATGATATATGGTAATATGGTTGGAGTACTTAAGTTACAAATCAGCATTTCATTGACTGAATCTTACAAATAGATTTGTTTCTTGAAAAATTTTATGTGGCTCTCTAATCAGTGGGGAGAAGATGGAATAAATTTCATTAAGTAATATTGGTATAGGGATGATAAGCTAGTCTACTGGGAAAAAATTAAATTTGATTCATATCTCATATAATGTACTATGAAAGACTGCAAATGTATTAAAGATTTAAATGTGAAATGTGAAACCATAAAAGTAATACAGTAGAAGAAAAAACATGGGTGAATTACTTTTTAGCTTTGGAGTAAGGAAGGATTTAAATAAGAATCTAGAAGTCATAAAAAAAGAAATTGATAAACTTGACCAAATTAAAACTATGTATAAATATATAAATACAGCAAAAACTCCTATGGGGTAAAAACTATCATAAGCAAATTAAATAACACATTGGAACAAATGATCTTCAACCTTTATTATGAATAAAAAATTAATATATACAGAGCTCTTAGAAGTTGATAAGAAAAAGACTACATGTGTTTTTCTAAATTGGCAAATAATATGAGCAGACACTTCACAGAAAATATAACTGGCCCTTTAAAAATGTAAAAAATATTCAAAGTCACTCATAATAAGATAAATGCTAATTAAACCTATACCAAAAAGCAATTTTTGATCTACCCATTTGAAATAGCACAATAACTATAAAATGCCATCTGACATTATCTATCAAAACTATAAATGCATTTTTCCCTTTAACTCAGAAATTTTGCTTCTGGGAATTTACCCTACAGATAAAACTGCCCATGTAAAGAATAAGTTATATAATCAGCTTATTTGTTAAAATCTTTTTTGTAACACAAGAGGGTAGAAATAACCTATGTGTTCTTCAATAGGAGACTGATTAAGTAAATGATACTCCATTCCTTACAATGTAATACAAGGCAGCTCTAAAAGAGAAAAGGAAGTTCTCTGTGTACTGAAATGGAGAGTTTTCCATTATATTGAGTAATAAAAATAAAAAGATTTGAAAAAGTATATATAATATTCCATATTTTATAAGACAGTGGGGGGAATACAAATATAAATTTACATTTAATTATAATTGCATTTAAACTCTGAACAGATACACAAGAAACTAATATTAATAAAATTAGTTACCTTTGGGGATGGCCCGTGATGAACAGGGCAGATAGAAGCAAGAGTGGGCGTGAGGCCTTTTATTGCATTGTTTTTAATATTGTTTTAATTTATAACCAGGTATATTTATTACCTACTCAAAAATAAAATAAAATAAATAAAATAAATTGTTTCTTCTGTCTTTTGTATCAACAGCTATAATCTTTCCATAATCACAGGAAACTACAGATAATGAGTTATTTTTCTTTAATTAATTCAGTCTTGCCACTTCCCATTTCATCTTATTATTAATTTTCCACAAAGCCTCAAAGAACACAATGCATCCAGAGCCTGTCAGGAGATGACCAAGTAGTCCAGTTAGCCACGGGTTATCTTGGGCCAATTAAAAAATTTTCCTCTTGATCCCTTAGTAATTTCAATTTCCTTTGCTAATCCTATTTCCTGAAAAAAGCAAATCACTCAGATGGTGCTAATTTAGCATCACTTGTAGATGGGCACACTGGACAGGCAGTGGTGTTAGAATAAGTTCTAATCTAAACCGTCTTGTGACAAGCTAGGTCATTTCTTACATGATTATTCATTTATGATCGGAAATAGTGCTCCATGTCATGTATGAAGTTCAAGAATTGGCAAAGGGAAAAAAGATTTTACTATGAGATATTTTACTGGAAAAGGCCAAGTGTTTGATATTTTTGGCCTACAAAGCTGATTAGCTCAGTAGAGTCAAACAACAGATTTAATTTTATCAAATTAACCTATGTTAAATGTACAGAATTAAAAATGATCTTTTTCTATTTATTAATGTTCTTAAATGCTGCCCCTTGTACTTTAAAATAAAATGCAAGGCTCAACCTTATGATTGAAAGATTAGATGAGGCTTGAACTGGTAAAAATAGATTTTTTAAAGGAAAAGTTATTTTGAGTGGAGTGCTAGCTGTACTAGACAAATTCAGTCGGGCCTCCTCTTCAGTCTTGTCAAAGCTTAGCACAGTCCAGAAGGCACTAGTGTGTATGCCAAAAAATCAGAGCAGCAGCAGTTAAAAAAAAAATAAGTGCACTAAGAAATATTAAATGGAAAGCCAATGCCTATAAATAAAAAGGCAAGTGAGCACTAATCAATCATAAGTAACTCTGAACAGAAAATAGGAGTTGGAAGGGTGAAGAGAGATTTCACATACAACATATGAGACTAGATACAAATGATTTAATTAAACTGTGTTCCTTCTACACAAGACTCAAAATCTCTAAATGTTAAGAAAAACTGGAGTATAGAAATGCAACGTCTTGCTTTGCAATCTATAGCGGATGAGTAGCAAGGCATATGCCAACAGCAGAAATAGAAGCAGTTGATGAATCCTGGGTGAGTGGAGTGTTTCATTATCTGTATTTGTTTCTTGCTATTCATCTCAGCTTTGTGGCTCGTCGTAAAGGACCAAGCCCTGTTCAGTAGCCTTGGACGGCAGTCTCCACACACTTGGAGTTTGGGGTCAAAAGGATTAAACAAACAGAAATACAAAACTAATTGGAATGAATATTGAATAAACGCAATCAGAAGTTAAAGTAATTTAATAAATAAAATAAATATCGAAAGGACCAGAGGGGAGGTAGGAGGAAGGGGAGAGGAAGGAGGTTGGCTATCACGAGTGTGAGGAGAGGAAAAAGGCGTTCATGATGGCTGTCTACCCGCCAGCCTCAAAAAAAAAAAAAAAAAAAGGAAGTTAACTCTAGACGTTGTCTAGTTGACCTTAAAGGCAAGTCTTGTCTTAGGAAATTACTTATGCTGCTCAGCAGAATTGGACCATATGGCCTTCTTTCTAGAAGGGAACTTGAATCTTTTCAAGTAAGAGGCCCACTCAGCCCCACGACATTTAGATTCCAAGAAATAGATAAGCTTTATAAAAATATGCTCCACTGGCTTCTTGGATATCCATGATTTTTATGTCTTGAATTAAGTCAGGAAAAAAAAAAGGAATTATTCTCTCTCATATACACTTAGGTTTTAAAATAAAGGGGATTTAAAATTCTGGAATTAAAATCGGAGAGATTTTCTAAGATCTATATCTATATTTACGTCCCTGTCTATGTCTATGTCTATGTTTGTGTCTATGTCTGTGTCTGTATCTATGTCTATGTCTCTCTGTATCACTACTATTGTTCCTTCTCGATTCTATGAAACCGGAGAATGTGATGACAAACCGGAGACCAGAGTGAGTTTTACTCTTATCACAAACACTGGAAGGCACAGAGCTAAATCCATATATCAAAACCAAGAATCAGTTTTCCAGCCTAATAAATGACAGCCAGGGAAAAGGGTTATTTTTAAAAGCAGAGATGATTTTGATGGTTAGTAGCTCTGATAATGGTTAGCAAAAATGGCTCATGGGAAAGGCACGCATACTGCTAATAGATTGACTGAAAAGAAAAACAGTATTATTGGTGTTTTTTTTCCCCCCCTACCAGATCCAGTGATATCACTGCTGCAATCTGTTATTTATGTAGAAAAGCAGTAAACAGTGGAAAGGAGAGTATCTGTACGGGAACATCTTCTCGGAGAAGTTGCTTGAAAAATAAGCATGTGATGAACATGTGAAAAGCATTTATGCAGTTGGCAGCATATAAATTCTCAGAACAGTAGGGGATAAAAATGGGGCAGATAAAGAAAACTAAGGATTAGATCCAGATAAACAATGGGATGTGTGTGATACATTCATTTAACAAAAGACTGGAAATAGAAGCATACACCTTAAATGAAACCTAGCCTGAAAGGAAAATTAAAAAATTAGATTCAGACTAAAAATTTTAAGACTCTTAACATTTTACTTTAGCTCTTGTTGTAATCTACAACTAACAGGAGGATACGGCTACATTTTGTTTCTTTGCTTTAAAACAACTAAACACACCCTCCCTGTGAAGATCACTTTATATTTGGGTTTCTCAACTTTGGCACTATTGACATTTCATGCCAGACAGTGTTTTGTTGTACAGGGCTGACCGGTCCATTTTAGGATGTTCAGCAGCTTCCCCGGTCTCTGCCCACTATGTATCAATATTATCACCCCAGTTGTGACAACCAAGAATGTCTCCACCTATGGCCAACTGTCCCCTGAGTGGCAAAATCTCCCCCAGTTAAGAACAATCACTCTGCATCCATCACTTACTAGAAAAATCAAGCAAATCTGAAAGCTATAAAATGGTCTCTCAGATGGAATAGGTACTTTAAAAGAAATCACTAATTTAGGTGTAAAATGAATTTGTAAGAACTGTGTGAGTGATAGAATGAATTAAAATATGGTTGAGCAAATTTCTTTAGCTGAGAAAAATAAAACTCTGATGAAATCTTCAACTGCATCACTCAAAACCTGTTCTGTTTTGCAGTTGTTCCCTTTCCCTGTTGATTTATACAGGCTCATTTCTCCCCTCGTGGTTTCCAAGTACAGCAAAGTGGCTTCGAAGGAGAAAGTCTTTGAGTACTTATTCTTTTTCCCATTGAGAAGCTAAATTTTCACCTTCACCTCTCACTTTGCTCTTATGATAATTTATACATATTTGGAAGTTCCGGGGCAGGGGATGTTGTCAGAAAACCACCCTATTCCTGTTTCTTACTGCCTGACAAACTGCTTTACAAGGGCAGGTGACTTTCTTGCTGGTCACTGTTGGTAATAAATGTTACTGTGATCACCGTACTCTCAATTTAGTAATTAATAGGCCCAGTTCTGTGTAATAACCAAAGTATGTGATTTCATTGAAATTGCCCTCTATCCCAGTTTGTGTCTGAGAGTTGGCTGCTTGTAGTTAAAATAGCATGGTCAGCTTCTTTTTTTATAATATTTCTGCCTAGAGCTTCTAATTCTCCTCTACAACCCTCCCCACTCCACCCCTCGCCCTCACGCTGCAGGTGATCCACATCAAAACTCTTAGGGTCCTATGAAGCCCATAGCCTAGGCTTGAGGGGAGGAGCAAACTTATGCACTTTCCTCCAAGGAGATGTGTGGTGTAACTCACAAGCTAGCTGTCTTCAAAGAAATCCTTCTCCAGGTTCCTACTTTACCCTTTTGTACCTGTCAAAATATACTTTTCAAAAATGTTAAAAGCCTAATTCTCATACAAATATGCAGTGAGCACATGCCAAAGATTTATGTTACTCATAACTGAGTGATGAAAATGAGGGATGGTTCAACTGAGGATAAGAGATATTGAAGTGTGTAAGTGTAATACAGTTAGTGAAAGGAGGAATGCTGAAATAAGACACAATCATTAGATACCAAACTGGCTAATGTCCTACAGAGGAATGTAAACGGTATCCTGTGGGGTTATTTTGTCTACCACGCAGAAATCATTTGCATTTCTTTTGTAGACAAGTAATTTGGAATTTATCAATCTTCTAACAAGTTAGTATCTAATGTCACAGATTCTGAGCCCCAAGCTAAAGTAAAGAGGAAAGTTACCCTTCCCTAGAGAAATTTGCAGACTCTTACTGTAAAGCATCAGATAACCTATAGGCAGTAGAGAAAGGCCACGCCTCTGAGTGACTTTGAAAGGACACAAAGTAATCTTTTTGCTATATTTCCAAATTTTTAATAATTTTTCTTAACCTTGTTATGGGAGAAGGGTTAAGTGTTGCAAAATAGGTTTTTGGCCATCACTTTTGCATGCAGGTCTTGCCCCTCAATTTGGAATTTGAAAATTTAGTTGAGAGTCCCAGCTGAAACTGATATTGAAATAATTCCATACAGACATTATATTAAAATATTATCCCGAATGAGCTGGTTTTGGGGATCACGATTTTGTGTTTTGTTAAAATAAAAATTCTCACAACTTTTAAAACAGTTTACCTTTTTAAATGGAATTGGCAATCAGTGAAAATTGGAAGTGGCAGTAACAGCATCTGATTCAAAATAATTATTGAAAATAATTTAACTTTAACTTTTTTATCATCTTGATTTTATCTTTCATTGGGAAAACTGCTGCAATTTGGTATTAATTAAATTTAATATTACTGAGTCTAGTTTTCTACTGCTCATTTTTAGACAGTTTCGTCAGCTGGCTATGATATTTATTGGCAAGTAGCTGAACACCACTTTTTCAGTGATAATTTTTCTGGAGATATTATGTACTTGTTCTTAAGTCATGAGGTAGTCTCTGACCATGCATTTAAACTATGTCTTTCCTTAGGAAATAGTGTAACCATGGAGGAATTTGGTGATGGAAGATCTTTATTTAGCTTCATTTGTATTTCCTTGGTCAGTTCATTTAACTTATCTGCTCTTTCTTCACGGGTGTTCAACAGGGAAAACAATAAGAGTCGTGGTTTCACTTAACTTGCAAGGCATTTGAGACTATGCTTCATCAACTATGGGTTCTGAGCCAGCGTTAGTTGTGTTATTATTGGTGACAGCAGAAATTCAAGAATTGTTCCAACTATATTTTAACCAAATTTAGATTTATTGGTGCTTCTCAGGCTCTGTTGGTTATAGAGCTGTTATCACTTTCTCCAGTATGCCTTCTCAGATCTCCCAGGATTGGGGTAAGAGTCAGGCTCTTTGCTTATTTCTACCATTCCTCAAGCAAAGTACCATGGTACAAAGTACCATGTGTCTCCTTTTGGGTTTTCCGATAGATTGTCAACTCCCTATAGAAAAAATTCTACCTCCTATAAATACCTGGAATTTGTGTAAAGTATTGGGTTATGGGTTAATAATTTGGATTAGGCAGAAGTAAAAAAGAGGTAGGCAACAAGAATTAGTTAAAGGTATCTCATTGCAAAGCAAATGACACATGGACTTACAAAAAGTCCTTCCCCTAACAAAATAAAACAGAACAACAAAAACCTGACCATTACGGCGGCAGAGAAATGCTATTAAAGAACTTACCAGAACTAAATGGAACTGGGGGTGTTGGTGAAGGAGTGGTTTGTGGGCAGAGAGGAAATAAGTATACCTATATGAAATAACATACAAGGTGCTAGGTGATAGCCTTCATATTCATGCCAAGGCTTCTGTTTCTCTTGGTACCCTTTCAATGAATACGACTATGAACAAGTTCAGTATGCCATGGGTTGGGGGTGGTGGTGGAATATTCTGTGGAGGCATATGTCATGGGACCTAGTACATGCCACAGTTCTGGGGGTGGGTTTAGAGATCTGGAATTTTAAGGGCTTTCTAAAGAGCCTATTGCAAGGCACTATAAACTCTACCTTGGCAATAATGAGACAAGTGGCAAATAAAACCACTTGGGATATACTTTTAAAAGTCACTGATATTTTGTTAGAAAATATCAAGTTCATGTGGAATGTTGCAATGGTTCCTATTGCTATTGTAACAAATGACCACAAACTTAGTGGCTTTAAACAACACAAATTTATTATCTTATAATTTTGGAGGTCAGAAGTCCAAAATGGGTTTTTGGAACTTAAGGCTGTGTTTCTTCTAGAATCCCTGGAAAAGAATTTGTTCCTTGTGTTTTTCAGCCTCTACAGGCTGCCCAGATGCCTTGGCTTATGATGTCTGCTTCTATAATCACATCTCCTTTTCTGACTGTGACCCTCATGCCTGCCTCTTATAAGGATCCTCGTAACGATATTAGGCCCACTTAGACAGTCCAGGAGAAGCTGCCCATCTTGAGATCCTTAATAACATTCGCAAAGTCCCTTTTGCAGTGCAAAGTAATATTTCAGGTTAGGACATCTTGGGGGGACATTATTCTGCCTATCAAAAATGTTTAGGATGCAAAAATTTTCTGTAATTCTACCACCCCAAGGATAAACATTATTAGAATTTTAGGTATGTCTTTTTCAGTATTTAAAAATATGTGCTTATATATTACATATTCTTTTAAAAACATAACTGTATTTTAATATAGTTTTATCAATTTTACTGAATAATACATCATACATTTTCCCTTGTGAACTATCATTTATGGCATTATTTTAAAGGCTTTATAGTATTTCACTGCATAGATTGAAGATAATCTAACTTGCTACAGATAAATATATATGCTGTTCCTAGATATTTGTTACTCAATTCATTTTTAGTTGTCTTGATTAACTATGTTTTTGTGACTACAAGAGACCACAACAATGGGGAAGTGTCCAAATATGGATATAGACTATGGAGCCAATAAATACTTGCTGAATGAATAAACAAATGAGCATATATTAGATGTAGTTGACAACTCAAGAGGAACAAAGACTTAATTTTTATAGTTACATGGGCCTGCTCTTGCCACTAGGCATCATGTCCCACCTCCTTTGAAACTCAGTGTAGGCAGGTGGCTCTCAGAGTCAGTAGCCAAAGCCTGCTCTTTTTTCCTCCCATCCCATCATGCCGGGCTCTGCAGTCCCTTCTACCTCTTCTGACTCTCCTGCTGGCCTTGACAACCAAAGACCCCTGAGTCATGCCAATGGGTGACACAGCTTCATGATTCCTTTCTACTTATGGTGACTCTCTTCCAATTCCCGGCAAGCTCCACTACAAACATTAAAACAAATATAGTCAGAATCTGCACAAAATCTTTCTAGGTTCTAGCTAATCCTTGCTTTAGAAATATAGCTGACTGGGTTCATGGAAAATGATAGGAAGCAAAACTCTTAACCAATCTTCTATAGAATGATTTTATATCATGACTATATTTTTGCAGCCAAAAAAACAGGACAGAATATATTCTTTAGATTTTATTACAGATTTTCAAAATCTGTAATAAAATCTGTGGAGATATACATAATAAGGGAAGTCCCTGATGTTACTCTTCGATGTAGCTAATAAGAATAAAGATGAAATGCTCTTCTAATTCTTCATATGGTTGAGTACTGAGGGACAGAGAGATCATAGATACGGAACATTTGGGAACTTCCAAAAACAACTTTTGATCAATGTTTTATTTCCTGGTGGTGGTGTCTTTCTCTTTCTCTACCAGGCTTTTCATCTGGACTGTTAGGAAGTGTCCAAGTTGTATGGTTTGAAGCTCTTTCTCTCTGTCCCTTCTTTCTCTGTCCCTTCTGCCATTTAATGGGAAACACATAGTTAATCATCATGACTAATGAGGAGGAGAAACAAAGGGTCTAGGTAAATGGGATAAACTACTTTTGTGTAACCAAGGCTTCGTAGGAAACATTATTTTGATAGATGAATGGAGACTAATCTGTTCAATTCAAACAAAGAACCATGATCCTTTTTTTTTTAATAGCCACAAAATCTGCATTGCAATGTATAAATACTGAGTTTCATCTGGTCTACCTTTAAATGGTATTCGAAACAGCATGGCCTTGTTACTTATACTGAATCAACACAGCTGTCTTCTTCTTACTTCCTTTGCATTTTTAGGAAAAGATACCTTTCTAAGTCACAAGATTTAGCCCTTGAAGATTGTCTGACCAGACTGCAGGTATTTACTGTGAAAATTTCGTCATTCTATCTAATTGAACTTCCCAGACATTTGCAGAAGTTCATAACTACTTTCTTAGTACTGTATAATGAATTGGATTCCGCCTAGTTATTCAGCCTAGGTTTGTTGCTGCAGGATGTTTCACTTTGCATTCATCAAGTTATCACCTATTTTTACAAAGCACAGGAAGTGTCTAGCGCTGTGCTACATGTTGTAAAGATAAAAAGAAGGATAATGGATCTTCATAACTGGAGGGGGCTCCCCTAGTCAAAACATACTCCTCAACTTTTTAGGATGGGTTGAGATGCAGTATATCAATGGAACAGCATGGATTTAGTTATTATTATAAAGATCTGAGTTCATATCCTGACTTTGTCATGTATAAATTGTAGATATCACCTACAATTATATTGTGTTATGAGAATTATGTAAAATATTGTGGCTCTCCTGGTTTAGTGTCTTGCAATTAATAGAGTCTGAAAGAAGAAGTTAAAATTATTATATTAGAGAAGACCTTGGGCCGTTTCCAGAATGTTGTTGGGTAGCATGTAGCAAACTTAGGCACAAAGAAGTTTGGGTAAAGCAGCTTTCCCCTGAATTATTCTATTGATCCAGTTCTGACACTATGGGAACTATATTCTTGTCATATTTCTGTTATAACAGTCTCTGCTGGAACTGGGGGAAGCTGGGTGATTTTGAAGATAAAAAATGATTTGTTGAAAATGACCCAAAATGACCTCCCATAAAGTGAATTATGGATGATAATTATTGCTCGTGATAGTAAGTTTTTAATATCAATTTCTAATTCCTCTTCATTAAATAAATGATGAAAACTCTTAGTCTAATATTTCTAATAGGTAGGTGTCCATTCAGGTCTATGATAAATTCCTTCATACCTTATTTTGTCCAAGTTCTACTAATTTTCCTTTGCATGTTCTATTTTGCTCTCCTCTTTAGCTGGTCTACCCTGAAATGTCATTTACTTATACTTGGGTCTCTAGTGGGTTAAATGGTGATCCTCCACCGACCCAAATGATATGTCTACCAGAAACCTCGCACTGTGACCATACTTGGAATAAGGGATTTTGCAGATGTAATTAAGGTAAGAATCTGGGAGAGGAGATCATATTTGATTAGGTTGGGTCTTAAATCCAATGATGAGTGTTTTTGTAAGAGACAAAAGAAAAGAAGCCACAGAAATACGGGGAAAAAGGCCATGTGAAGACAGGGACAAAGATTACATTGATTCATCCACAGGCCAAAGACCATCAAAGACTACCAGCAAGCTAGAGAGAGAGGCAGGGAATGGATTCACCCTCAGAGCCTCCAAAAGGAACCAAAGCTGCCACCATCTTGGTTTTGGATATCTGGCCTTCAAAACTGCAAGAGAATAAATTTCTCTTGTTTTGAAGTCACATAGTTTGTGGTAATTTGTGGCAGCAAGATACTAATATGGGACTCGATGCTGTTTAGAATTTTTGAAAATATTGCTGAAAATTCCCTTTAAGAAACAAGTCTTGTTTTTAGAAGTTTGAATGTGGATTTTCTCCCTCCTTCCACCCCTAGCTGGTCTCCGAATGCTATTTGCCTATAATTCTCCTGAATTGTTCTGCTCTTATATTAGAAACTGAGTTTGCCCCACTCCCTCCATTGTGTGGTGGTGTACTTGTGTGCCACTTCATGCTTCAATTGCAGCAGTTGACCAAATTCCATTCGATTTGGGAGAAAGCATGATAGCTTCCTGTTTGGAGACTGAGAAGAAAAGAATCACCACTAGGGGGAAATACGGAGTCCTAAAGAATGCCAATATAACATTGCTAAATATTTACCTTGACTGCTGCAGCTATGGATCTCACTCTTGAGTGGTTTTTTTGCCTACCTTCTTTTGAGTTATACTTGCTCTTGCATTCATCCAATTCTGGATAAAATTGGCTGTTCTGCATAGCAACTACTTGAGTGATCTAGGACTATGTAATCCTGAGGGGTTGGGGGTGACTTCACTAGAATCTGAGCGTCAGCATTAACACATTGACAGCCACACTAGAAAAAAATGTTTTTTTCCTCTGGGGCCACAGTGTTTTATTAAAATAAAACGATCCTTTCTAATTTGTTATTTTTTATTGTTTTCTGTGCGTGGGTTATATGTAACGAATCCATGTTTTTGGAATTAAATTGTCAATATTAATTGTAACAATAAGAACATCGACAATTAAGATTTTCACCAGCCAACTTCAGGGTTTTGTTTCCTGCAGCCCTGGGCTTCAAACTAGCCTGAGTTAAATACAACTCACGTGGAAGTCAACGTATTAACTTAGAGAGGCTACCAGTGGCTAGCAGGAGACTTTAGAAAGCGTGGGTGTGGTTGGTGGTAGTAAGGGGATAAAGACAAGTGGTGAAGGAGAAAGATTTGAGGAACATGGACCAGTAATTAATGGACAGATATTTTCAGAAATAGTAATGCAAAAGACCTTTCCACATAGTCTTGAAGGCTGTTCTTTTTGACTTAATTATTTCTCCCGGGAAGAAATAATGTTTATTTAACAAAACATATATTACTCAGTATATACTAAGCATACTTCTAAGCACTCTGTAAACATTAACTAATTTGTCAAACAACCCTGTAAGTTAGGTACTATTACTATCCTTACTGTACTGATGAGGAAACTGAGGCACACAGGCATTCAATAACTTGCCCAAATTCATACAGCTAGCAAGTCACTGAGATAGGATTGGCATCTAGATAGAGTTGCCAGATTAAATAGAGAGTACCCAGTTATATTTGAATTTCAGATAAACAACAAAAAAATTTTAAGTATGTCTCCATATTACATGGAACTTATACTGAAATTCAAATTTAATAGGGTATCCCATATATTTATACCTAAATCTGACAACCCTATACCCAAAGGTCATTTGCTCTTAACCACTACCCTATGCTGTCTCCTGATTTAAAAAAAAAATCCATAGGGAAGGAGGAAGAAATATGATCCAGCATGATTTGCCTTAGGTTCTGAAGTCCCAGTGAATGTTTCTGTATCCAAAATTTGGGATGCTTTGTGGTAGTGTACAGTATGTACTTTTTACTTCCTGGCTCAGACCCAGGTTATTATTGTGTATTATCGTGCAAGGGAGCTTGTGCTGATTTTAAATAATCCTCTTCCCCTCAATTTATTTGTAAGAGATCAAATATACAATTACATATGCAACCACAGTTCTTTAAGGCCTGCCTTAGAGGCACTCCAGGTTTCCATATCTAGCCTTTAATGTCGATTTGACTTTTAGCTAACACTTAATAATCACTCGTTATTCCTTCTTAAAGCCCAAATTAATTAAAATGTATGTTTCTACAATGAGTATTGTTTCTAGATTGTTTTTTCAAATTCCCAATATAAATAGCTTTTTATGTATATAATTAAAACCATCTGCTTCCTGGTAACTCTGTTATGTTTACAGCAGCCCCTTTTATTTGGGGAATTAAACTGCCATAAGTTTTCACTTTAGTGGATGAGACATCACAAAAATGCTCATGGCAGTATAATTCCTCAAAAAGAAATGAAGACTATTAAATATTATTGGGAAAAATTGCTTTCGGTTAACTCAAAAGGCCTTCGGCTTCTGCATTTTTCTAGGTATGCATATTTAAGGGTTTCTTCAGTCAGAAAACATAAACGAATAAATAAATGTTCTAATAAAATTTAGCATTTCAACGAAAGCTCTCAAATCACTTGATAACTAGTACTCTAGTGAAATTTTTCTGAGTTACTAAAGAGTAGATATTATAGAATATTATAAAATCACCAAGTAAGTTGAATAAATTGTACAAGTTCTCACAAGCACAAACACACAAAGTCAAAAGTGAGGCAGCATTAAAGTTACAATAAATGTTTGCAATCTCTCACTCTGATCAAAGCCCTCACCTTCCTTTTTTATGACTTGATCAAATCTAAATGAATGCCCAATAGTATTTTTAGGATATTAAATTCTTTTATAGTTCCTTATTTCCAAATTGAAAAATGCTTCCTTTAAAACCCCGGTCACATAATTTGCCATTATGAAAAATGTCTTTAAGTGATAATTCCATTAATTTTTTTAAAAAAATTAATTTGTCAAAATAAAGGCTGAAGTTTGGTAATTAAATTGTACCAGTCAAATGTTCCTCAGTTCTGTTCTTCATTCCAATAAGTTCTACATCACAAAGATTAAGCTACTTGATCTTATCTTTACTTGGGCACTTTAAAGAAATCTCTTTTAAGTAGGGAAATGATATTTCTTTCATGGGAAGGTATATAAGAAGACTTCTTGAAAATTATTCAAGAAAGCAGAGTGAAATCATGTCCCAGTGATTGCTAGCAAAGTTTGTTGTCTGCATAATTACCAAAGTTTGACTGGAATTTCTAAACTTTCATATCTCTATAGTTTGGGTATTGCATGGAAAATGTTCTCATTTGAGTTAAATCTTGAGGCATATATTGCACCTCTGAGATCAAATTCTTTCTCAAGCCTGTGTAGGTTATCCAGATAGTTGCCCAAATGGCTCTTCAGAAAATTCTCAAGAAGATGCTAGTTGTTAGCAAACATTGTATTGATAAGATGGGCAAACCTGTGTCTGGGGCATCCCATCCTAAGACCCGGGGCCCCTCAATATGCCTGGTGGGATTGGATTGCTCAGAAAGAATATTTTTCTTCAGAGAAAAATTGTTCCTTAGAATGTTCAGTAAAAAACAGACTTGGATAACTATTTGAATTTCATCCTTGAGGACAACATTGTAATAAAATGGGGAGAAAAACTTTGAAATTATCTTTACCACACAGATGTATGCTAACTTAGCAACTGGAAGATACTGATCAGAAATTTTAGCTTTGGAACTGTATTTTTTTTTTTCTTAATGGAGAAAAAGTTTTCATCACAGCAAAGAGTCAAAATCTGGATGAAGTGAATGAATCTATAGTTTATTTGCAGATTAAAGAGTGACTTAGATGGTGATTTATTTACCAGCTCTTTCTTCAAGGCTGATCACCGTCAAATAACCACATTATTAATTTTATTAACAGTGTTGATATTAATAAAACTAGAACATTGAATGAAAAGATTTGATTATGGGGACCATGAGTCACATGCATTTGAACCCCATTCCTTTATTTGAGAGGACATACCTCTTTGGCAATCTTGGTGGGAGGTGTATCCCACCTCCTACTGTGGAGTTCCACTTACCTTGCTTTCTTAGCCTCTTTGCTGCTAAGGTATGGGAAAATCGAGTTGCTGTTTGGATGTACTTGCTTGAAACTCTGAACTGGGAGAAAGTGATGCAATGAAGTAGCTACCATAGAGATGGTGGTGGTAGCAGAGGCAACAATACCAGGGTCTAGGGGCAGCATGGCAGGGCCATGGTGACAACATTGAATGTCAGGTTTTAGAGGTGGTGGCAACACAAGCTGTGGTGACTAGTGTGTGGGGCGGTGCATCTGTGTCCCCACTAGACTGTTTTTGTGATGTCACTAGGCCTTGTTTTTGGAAATCCTTTGTTTTTCCCCCTCTACCAAGATTGCACCTTCTTGGAAATTTTCTGAGATACTCAAGATCTTTTCAAGATTTTCAAGATCTCAAGAGTATGCTTGCATCTGAGAAACCTAATGCAAGCTAATGTAGTTTGTTTACATGATATGAGAATTTTAGTACCGGCAGTAAGAGTACCGTAATTTGTTATCTTTTTCATTTGAAAATAAGTAGTTTGATGACTGTACAGAAAAGGTAGATAAGACTGATCATTAGATCAGATACATGTTCAGACAGTGTGTTCTTTGGTTCCTTGGAAAATATATACATTCAAATACCCATTAATAGTATGTCAAAAACGTTAACACTGTACTTGTCTTTGGCAACATTCTGGATAATGTTTCAGCAATTACACTGGTAGAGTCTGGAAAACAGTAAAATGATAGTTGCCCCAATGTCTGAGCCCGAGTTTCCAAAGTTTTGTGACATCAAGAGAGAGAAAAGACATTTTCCAGGTGCTTAGAAACAAATTAATTTTGAGGCAATAGATAAAAAATTATATCTTTTTGAGTATGGATTTTTATATCTGTAAAACAAATGAGTTGAAATAAAAATATGTATGATTCCATTTAACTCTAAAATGTATGATTCTGCTGTGTATGATATATATATTTATATATGTGTGTTTATATGCAGATATATAATCTACTCTAAATGGATTTTTGAATATGAATGGAATGAATGATTTAAAAAAGAATCAAGAAAACAGAATTCTTATTTTACTTTATTATTTATTTATTTCTTACAGACAAGGACTCTCTGTCACCCAGGCTAGAATGCAGTGGTGCAAATGTAGCTCACTATAACCTGGAACTCCTGGGCTCAAGGGATCCTCCTGCCTCAGCCTCCCAAGTAGCTGGGACTACAGGTGTGCACCACCACACCTGGCTGATTTTTTTATTTTTATTTCTTGTAGAGTTGGGTGTGTGGGGTCTCTCTATGTTGCCAAGGCTGGTCCTGAACTCCTGGCCTCAAGTGATCCTCCCACCTTGGACTCCCAAAATGCTGCAATTACAAGTCTGAGCCACCATGAATTTTCCATTCTGCTGGAAAAAGCCAGCAGAATTTTCATTTTAGAAAAGAAAAAATGAGTAAATAAATCAGATTTTTCAAAGATATTTAGTGAAGGGGGCCATTCCGTCAGAACCCCTATATTGTTTTATTGGTTCAGATCTTTTAAATGAATTAAGTTTCTTACAATAAAATTTTCTTGCAAATAATTTTTACTCTATTTGCTAAGGATATTTATAACTTTTACTAGTTAATCTACAAATAAGAATATTTATTTTTAATCATGTTTTATAAGCTTTGCTTTCCTGAGGACAGTGAGACTCTTGTAATCATATTTCCCTTTTTACTGTGGCCACCCAGAAGCTCAGAGCTAAATCTGAGTCCTCAGATTTAGCTAAATCTGAGTTCCTTGTAGGAACTCAGTAGGATTCAACATCTGCCTTTTAGTCCTATCTGATGACACCCTGACATATCTTGACTTTCTATTGTATTTATTTTTGTTGGTTCTGTGTTTCTATTTGCATATATTTTATTTTCTAGCGTGCCTTTAAAAAATAAGCTACCTTACATTCTTTATGGTGTTAGGGAGGGATGCAGGCTTAATTTTCTTTAATGCTAAAGAATGTTCAGAAATCTCTTATTTTTTCATTTATTGATAAAATTTGCTAATTATTAATTTAAGTAAGCTCTTTACTAGTTGATTGAAATGGGGATAATATGGATAACTCAGTCAAAATGAAAGCAATGACCTCTTTATTCCTAGAACTGCACGTTCTCAAATAAGGTGATAACATCATAAAAGAAAGAGCACAGGGGTGAGATCAGAACATTTCTGTTTTTCTCAATTCTTCCACTGACTTACTATGAAAACTGACGGGGCCCTGGTTTTCACATCTATCAAGTAGGAGGGGTAGACTCAAAGTCCTCCAAATTCATTCTAGCTTCAAATCTCTGATCCTATGCAGAACTGAGTTGTTCTTTTCCCCCTCTCTTCAGTGGTGGGACTACTTGTGTACCTGTGATTGACCCATGCATGACAAAGATGTGGGTTGTCTTGACTGTCTTGACTGGCCTTTGACTGCTGGTGGATTGAGCCTGTCTTTTAGGTTGATTTTGAAGTCTGTCTAACTTTTTTTCTAGTCTCCAAGCAGGATATTTTGTAAACCTCCCATTTATTTTTCTTTTTCCTTGCTCTTCAACAAAAGTAATTTAAGTTCACAAGAATGAAGATGATGACAGCAGCCTGGGCTTTAACATTTGAACACTTTCCAGTTTTATGTCTTATTAAGTAGTATTGTAAGTCATATGCACATATTTCAATAAAATACATGAAAAACTTTACACATTGTTAAGACATTTTTTCGCAGCGTGTTTTGTCAACTCCGGAAGTCTGTGAGAATCTGGCAAACTGTCAGAAAGTGGGGTAATATGGGGAGGACTCTGAAAATGAAGAATGTCTGATTAGGTGACGATAGTGGTAGGGAAGGTTTAGGGAGCGTGTTCAAGTAAAATACTAAGAAGATGAGAATGAATTTCATCTAAAACATATGTCTTGGGATACTTGAGACTGCTTTCTTCATTTTAAAGAAGCAGGAATATACGTATATATTACATTTACATGAAACAAGTGCATTAGTATTCATTGCAAAAGATGTCTTATTGCAGAATACTGAGATTAAAATGTTCTTTAAATCCGACATTGAAGTATAAAGATGTGTCAAATGATTTCTATTTTAACATGTAAAATTAGGTAGAACTTATTCTTTGAAAGATATTGCAAGACTGTCACCATCCTATACACAATGAAATAGGTTGTCTATAATAAAAATAGCCACGTAGGTTTTGCTGAAAGGAATCACTTTCTTCACCATTGAGGAGACTGGAGAGCTTTAGGAGAGGGTGTGGATGTGACAGCATCGCGGAAGAAATGGTCCTGGGGTGTCATAGCAAGAGATGTTGTTCACAGTTTTGCAGGACCACGTCCTATGTCAGGCAAATTCAATGTTATGTTTGATTCACGGATGTTTAAGAAAAGTGTCTTAGGCAACCTTATCTAAGCCTTGGTTTTCTAAGCTATAAAATGGAATGACCACCTGCATCTGAGGCATGGCAGTGTAGAAACACTTGGTGAGTTAATGGGTAAAAAGCCCTTTTTATAGGCCTCGTGCACAGTAAACCTTGATGGATGTTAGCCACTTCTATCACTTGCCTTATTCTCATTAAAATAGAAAGTAGCAGCATATAAATTTGGCTTCGTTAGCATAGTGTTATTTGAGGTTTTACTGTGTCATTTTCATACCTGTAGATCAAGACTGCCTTTCTTCAAAGAAAAGAATTGCTGTTTGCATGAAAAAGATGGATCAAAGTGTTAGTGTTTATTCAGAAATAATAATGATGCTGAAGCCACAAGATGAGGATTGGGTGCCCATCTTGCCAGCTGTGTGTTTGCAAGCTAATGGTTGCCTTTTCTATAAAATGTGTAAAGTAAGCAATCCCTTTAATTGCGAGGTAACTAGAGAAGCCAAAGATGAATAATGCCTATTTATTTTTCTATATTTAATTATGTCTGCAGAAGTTTTATGAATATATATTGACCTCGAGGAATGCAAATGTTTAGATGTATCTAAGAATAAGTTGTCCATATCTAGGT
This sequence comes from Mirza zaza, assembly GCA_008750895.1. Taxonomy (NCBI): domain Eukaryota; kingdom Metazoa; phylum Chordata; class Mammalia; order Primates; family Cheirogaleidae; genus Mirza; species Mirza zaza. The sequence continues at coordinate 6,923 of VSMD01078115.1, read as the reverse complement.
TTTTGAACAATAATGTTTTTCCATGTTCTTTTCCTAAGGCTGATCTGGATACAGCCACCTCTAGGTGCCCATTCTGCCATTGCAGATATCACACTGAGCCCTTGATTTGGCACCATCTCCTGGGGTAGTTGTCTAGTTACTTGGCGGCAGGTTGATTATGTTGAACCACTTCCGTCATGAAAGGAGCAGTGCTTTGCTCTTATTGGAGTGAAGATTTACTATGGGTGTTGATTTTCTTTCCATATTCACAATGTTTCTGCCAATCTACCATCGGTAGACTTACAGAATATCATATCCACTGTCATGGTATTCTACTTAGCATTGTTTCTGATCAAGAAACTTGTTTTTACAGTAAATGGAGTGTGGCAATAGGTCTGTGTTCATGAAATTCACTGATCTTAGTGCATTCACCATCACTGTAAGGCAGCTGGCTTGATAGAATAGTGGAATGGACTTTTGAAGACTCAGTTAATGTGTCAGCTGATATACGCACTGAATCAGTGTCCCGTATGTGGTGCTGTTCTCACCCATAGCCAGAATTCACATGTCTAAGAATCAAGAAATAGAAGTAGGGGTGGCTTTCTTTACTATTACCCTAGTGATCTACTAATGAAATTTTTGCTTTCTGTTCCTGCAACTATAGGTTCTGGTGGTTTAGAGGTCCTAGTTCCAAAGGGAGGCCGGGTGCAGTGGCTCACGCCTGTAAATCTTAGCACTCTGGGAGGCCGAGGCGGGTGGATCACTCGAGGTCAGGAGTTTGAGACCAGCCTGAGCAAGAGTGAGACCCCGTCTCTACTAAAAATAGAAAGAAATTAATTGGCCAACTAAAAAAAAAAATACATATATAGAAAAAATTAGCCAGGCATGGTGGCTGAGGCTGGGAGGATTGCTTGAGCCCAGGAGTTTGAGGTTGCTGTGAGCTAGGCTGATGCCATGGCACTCTAGCCCGGGCAACTGAGTGAGACTCTGTCTCAAAAAAAAAAAAAAAAAAAAAAGAGGTCCTAGTTCCAAAGGGAAGAATGCTTCCATCTGGAACAAAGCAATGATTCTATTGAATTGGAATTTGAAACCGCTACCAGGCAACTTTGGGGTCCTCATGCATCTGAATCAATAGGCAAAGAAGGGGGTCACGGTACTGGTTGAGATGACTAGCCCTAAAGATTAAGTGGAATTTGCATTGCTATTACACAATGGGGGTAAAGAGGAGCATGTATGAAACACAGGGGCTTCTCTAGGGTTTCTTTTAGCATTCCCATGGCCTGTGATTAGGCTAATAAAAAAAACTATGATAACCCAATTCAGACAAGACCGAATGGGGCTGTTGTAGTTTGGTTGTTTCAGATCTCGACCCAGCAGGCAAGCTAAGGTGCTTGCTGAGGGCAAAAGGAATATGGAAGGGAGGAAGAAGGTAGTTATAAATACTGGCTATAACCATGTGACCAGTTATAGAAAAAGATTGTAATATTTATGAATATTTCTTCCTTTTTTTGACATAAATGTTTGTATATATGTATTTATTAACCCTAATGTTTTTGTTTTCTTTCTTCCCTTATCCCCTTATCATCGAACATAAAACATGTTAATAATTTTAAAAGAATAGTTATCATGCTATTGTTGGTTGGAGCATTCTATAAATGTCAATCATGCCAGCTGATTGATAAGGTTGTTCAAGTGTTCGATATGGTTGCTGATTTTCTGCCAGTTATTGATTGAAAGTTGTTGAAATTTCTGAATATAATTGTGGACTTGCCTATTTCTCTTTGCACTTGTATCAGTTTTTGACTCATGTATTTTACAGCTGTGTCATTATATGCATACATATTTAAGATTGTTATATCTTCTTGATAATTAATCTCTTTATCAATGTGAAATTACTCTTTTTACCCTTGGTAATATTATTTATTCCAAAGTGTACTTTATCTGATATTAATATAACAATTCCAGATTTCTTTCAGTTGGCTTATTTTTTTCCCATCTTTTATTTTTAATCCATTTGTGTCTCTACATTTTAAGTATGCTCCTTACAAGCAGGATACAGTTGTATCTTGCTTTTTAGAATACAATTCAACAACCTCTGCCTTTAATTGGGGTGTTTATGCCATTTACATTTAATGGGATTGGTGTTAATGTTGGGTTTAAATATACCACCTTACTGTCTTTTTTCTACTTTTCCTCTCTTTGTTCCCTTAAATTTTTTTCTGAATTTTTTGGGGTTATTTTTATTACTCTGTTTTATCTCTTTTATTGATTTATTAACTTCAACATTTTATTGTGTTATTTTGGTGATTGCTTTAGGGCTTATTATCTATCTTTAATTTACCATTAACTTATTACTTTCTACCTTCAAGTTATAATATACCACTTTGTGAGTAGTGTAAGAATGGCATGACAGAGTACTTCCATTTTCCCCTCCTGCCTTTTGTCCTGTTGTTGCCATGTAATTTAGTTCTACATGTGTCATAAATCCCATACTATATCGTTTTATTTTTACTTTAAGTAGTCAATAATTTTTAAGAGATTTGAATAAAAATTATATTCTATTTATCCAGATATTTACCATTCCCAGTGCTATTTATTTCTTTGTCTAGATCCAAATTTCTATCTGGTATCATTTTTCTTCTGCCTGAAGACATCCTTTTTAACATTTATTGTTGTGCTCGTCTGCTGATAATGAATTCTTTCACTTTTTCCTGTCTAAAAAGTTTTTATTTTGCTTTCTTCTTGAAAGATATTTTTGCTAAGTCAAGATTTCCAGTATGACAATTTTTTTTCTTTCTGTTGTTTAAAGATATTGCTCATCTCTTTTCTTGCTTGCATTGTTTTTAACAAGTAATCTGCTGTAATCCTATTTTTATTTTTCTGTAAATAACGTATCATTTTCACTGGATTTTTTTCTTTGTTTTTAGAGACAGGGTCTTGCTATGCCACCCAGACTGGAGTGCAGTGGTGTCATCATAGCTCACTGCAGCTTCAAACTGCTGGGCGCAAGCTATCCTCCTGCCTTGGCCTCCTGAATAGCTGAGACTACAGGTGTGTGTATACCACAATGCCCAGCTAATTTTTAAATTTTGTTAAAGAATGGGTCTTACTGTGTTGCTCAGGCTAGTTTCAAACTCTTGGCCTCGAGCAATCTTCCTACCTTGGCCTCCCAAAGTGCTGGGATTATAAGCAAGAGCCACTGTGCCCAGCCTCATTGGCTATCTTTTTGTCTGTAATGCCTATATATCAGTTCATCCCAACCAGTATATTTGTAATCTCATACATGTTTTTTATAAGTTTGATTTGGGTCTTTTCATATGGTCTATGTCTCTGCTTAATTTTTTCAATCTTTCTTCTAGCTTCTTAAACATGTGGAATGCAGTTATTATAACTATTTTAATGGTATTATTTACTAACTCCATCATCTGTGTCATTTCTGAGATGGTTTCAGTTCATTAATTTTTATCCTTATTGTGGATCATTTTTCATTGCTTCTTTACATGCTCCGTCATTTTTATTTGGATGTTAGACATTGAAAATACAGAATTCACCTTCTTGAGTTCTATACACTTTTTGTAATTCTACAATATTTTTCATGTTTCATTCTGGGATGTGGTTAAGTTGCTTGGAAACAGTTTGATCCTCTTTGCTCTTTGGTTCTGCTCTTGGACTTTTTCAGGTGGTAGCAAAGCTGCATTTAATCTAGGGCTAATTTTGTCTCATTATGGAGGCAAATCTTTCCGAGGCCTCTATCTGATGCTTCTGAATTATTAATATAAGGGTTTCCACTCTGGTTGGTGAGAACAGGGATGATTTCCTATTTTTGGTTAGCTCTTGGGATTGTTCCCTTTAATTCTTTCAGGTGGTTCTTTCCCCGGTCTTGGGGAGATATGTGTTCCGATCAGTACTCAGCTACAGTCCTGAGGATGTGCAGATCTCCTAGGTCCTCTTTTTGTGCAACTCTCTTTTCTCTAATACTCTGCCCAGGGAACTCTAGCTGTCTTGGGCTTTCTTGACTCTCAGGAAGGTCTCCTCAGCTCAGGCTAATTACCAAGCTTTTCTTGCATTCCCTTTCTCTTTGTTGTGGCCTAGACCATCTCTTAAAAAATAACGCTGAAACACCTGTGGAACCCACTTCATTTGTTTCTCCTCTTTCAAGGACCTCTGTCCTTTTGTTAATTAACTTTCAATGTTATGAAAACCACTGCTTCCTATATTTTGTTTGAGTTTTAGTTGTTTTCAGCAGGAAGGTAAATCTGATCCTTGTTTCTCCGTATTGGAAAGAAATAGTAGGCTCTCTCAGTTGTGTTTTTGAAAGGAAAGGGGAAAAAGCCCTATTCCTTTTCATACAGAAGAGAAAACCGTTTTCCTTTCTCTCTTCAATTACATTAAATGCACTCTGGGCTACAAGGGAAGTAGCATATCATCTTGTGATGGATGTAAATGTGTTGCTTTTAGTGATATTTTCTTTCGTTCTTTTGCTTTATATAATGCTGAGATAAAAGATAACGTAGGAATTTGATGGCTTGGTTTGAGGAACTAGATGTTATCCAGGTACATACATTTAGATGTTTTTAGGATAAGAATTAGTCAATCCCTCAAACACTTTTCCCCTTTGAGACACATTCTATTATACTCGTATGAATGGAGTTTTCTCTTTCTGAGATTTCAGGGATGAACATTTCTTTATTTTAAATCAATATTTTAAGCCAGATTGGTTCTTTCATTAGTCTGGTGGCAATTTTGGTGCAGTCATTCACCTCATAATGACATTTCAGTCAACAACTGACCACATATACTGTGGTGGTTGGAACAAGAAACCATATCATATAGCCTAGGTGTGTAGTAGGCTATACCATCTGGGTTTGTGTAAGTATACTCTGTGATGTTTGCATGGCGACACAATTGCCTAATGACACATTTATTTTTTTTTTTTGAGACAGAGTCTCACTTTATTGCCCAGGCTAGAGTGAGTGCCGTGGCGTCAGCCTAGCTCACAGCAACCTCAAACTCCTGGGCTTAAGCAATCCTGCTGCCTCAGCCTCCCAAGTAGCTGGGACTACAGGCATGTGCCACCATGCCTGGCTAATTTTTTTTTTCTATATATATTAGTTGGCCAATTAATTTCTTTCTATTTTTTATAGTAGAGATGGGGTCTCGCTCTTGCTCAGGCTGGTCTCGAACTCCTGAGCTCAAACGATCCGCCCACCTCGGCCTCCCAGAGAGCTAGGATTACAGGCTTGAGCCACCATGCCCGGCCCTAATGACACATTTCTAAGAATATATCACCATTGTTATGCAATGCCTGACTGTAGTTGCTTTTGAAAGTGGTTTGCAGGCATCACAGGAGATTGTTGTCTACTTATTTTTGTGGGATATTTTAAAAAAATTAATTCTGAGCACGCACTTTGAAGTATTTCTGTATTGCTTTTACATCAAAGTATGCTCTCTCTTGTTGGAATGCAAACCATTTTGATTTGAATTCTTAATCATTGAGAGGAAAAGTCACTATTATTATTATTATATCAATATCATCTTAATATTTATTAGCACTCTGTGGATTTCAAAGAGTTTTTTTTTAAAAAAAACACATTATTTCCTCTAATTTCTGCAACAACTCTGGCAGTATGTGTTGTTATTCATATCAATGGGCCAGAAAACTGAGAATGAGTAATTAGATAACTTGGCCAAGGTTAAACAACTGTTATGTCAGGAATGAAGGGCAGAGGCCTAGTTATTTTGATTTGGAATTTATTGCTCTTTTTTTTTTCCTATCTGTGTCTGATGATTTTAATTTGAAAATGGAAGTCATCCTTAGAATCAAGGTAGAATATCATAATTTGGGCCCAGTTCTTTTCAAGGGGTTCATTTAAACAGACCTAGTGTTTAATTAATTGGAATTTAATTGGGTCTCACTTGTAAAAGACCGCAAAAATTGTTTGATGGATAGATTATAGTGGATACCTATCTTCAGTCTCCCAAGACACGAGATGTAACACTGTTAAAGTAATCACCTTCTGGAAACAAATTAAATACCTACATACCAAATGTTTGCTCATAAAATTCTTCTGCTTTATTAATCGTTGGGCTTTGTGGTATTTAATGAACATGACACTACTAACTGGTATGGGAAGAGGTGTCAGAATTTTGTTATATTGGAAACAATATATTCAGCTAATCCTTGGGAAGATCAGGCACATTTTTTTTTTTTTTAAGTTTTTTCCAAAAGTTTAGTTCCTGAATTACTGGCTTAAAATCTCCCTTCTGTTTGGAGCTAAGCAGACAAGCATGTGTTTAGTTGTTGAGCCTACAGTCTGAGGGGCTAGCAATGTGGCAGCAAACAAAACAAAACTCCTGTCCTTATTGTGCTCACATTCTAATTGGGCAGATAGTCAATGAAAACAGCAATCAAATTGACATCTAATTTTATGGCTGGTAGTAATAAGTGCTATGGAGGAAAACAAAGCAGGGTAAGGGGACGCAGAGTGACGGGGACATTGTTTTTGAATCAAGTGAAGGGATCAGGTGTGTGGAAATCTGGGAAAAGAGCATCCCAGCTGGGGGAGCTGCAAACTTAAAGGCTCTGGTAGGATGGTTGTAGGGGAATGTTTGAACAGCCCGGTCTGGTAAGTTCGAGAAGAGTCAGTGATGCAGAATATCAGGAGGTGACAACTGGGGTTTTTTACACAATACACATTTAAATGTTGGTATGGTCTGAATGTTTGTGCTTCTTCTCCCTAAATTCATATGGTGAAATTTAACCATATGAATTTAATACCTTTACTCCCTGAGTAAAGGTATTAAGAGGCAGGGCCTTGGGAGGTGCTTAGGTCATGAAGGCTCCACCTTTATCAATGGGATTCGTGTCCTTATAAAGGAGGAAGTCTTTGGTCTTTCTGCCATGGAAAGATGCAGCCTTGAGTTCCCATCTATGAGGCAGAGAT